>JASKDV010154259.1:0-23512 GCA_032466395.1 Aegires albopunctatus | reverse complement strand
CTCTCTCGCTCTCTCTCTCTCTCTCTCTCTCTCTCTCTCTCTCTTTTTTTTTTTTTCCTTCCCCCTTTTCCAGCCAGTCTTGTATAAAAGTTTGAAGTGATCTCACCTGATCTCCCACGCCTACATTATGTAAGTTATATCGTGCTAATAGTCCTATATTACTGTCGCGCCGTACGTAAATACGATCACGCTATTTTTTCAATGACTAGAAACTCTTCCTCTCCTTGGTTTGTATCGATTGGTGTTCTCCTTCACCCTATCTTTACCAAATCTCGCTCAAGGGTTCCAAAAATAAGACCTACAATACACCAATCTTTTTTTTTGAGGGAGGAATAATTTTTGAATGGCTCGAAAACTACTGCATAATATGACTCGTCAGATACTTTGCTTTTTAGGGATATCATCTCATTTCTGCTCATCGTCTGATTAATCTTTTATGAAGACGGGCAAATACTTCCTTATTTCTGTTTTTCTTTGACATAAATTGGCATGATCTTGAATTTTGAGAAGAGGGGTTGTAGGTTGAGCCACCTCAGCACATCTTTACTCAAGCTTGATAATCAGGCTTAAAAATGTTGATTTATTTCTAGAAGTGGTCGAAGATTTCTTCTTAATGCGTTGCACAAATACTCATTATTACAGAGGAAACAGATACGAAATGAATGAATTTGCGGACGTAATTTTTTGTCAAACTTTCTTTGAAATTTTCTCCTGACTTTGGATGTCACTTGAATTTTGCAATTACGAAACATACTTTCCAATAAACGCTGCTCAAGGAGTGGGTGGTGGGGGAGTTCTTTTTTTGTTTTGTTTTGAAATTTATTTTTATTTCATGATTTTTCACTTATACACTATTACATCAGCTAACTTTTGATAACTTAACGGAAGGAAGGAAATTTATGGCATTAAAAATTGTATACGATAAATGGCAACACAAATTATTTTTGATATATAAACTTGCATACAAGAATTAATATACTCCTAGTACCCATCACATAATGCACAAAATGAATGTAATCACTGCTGCTTTCTTCACTCAAGGCTTAATAACATTGCCATGAAATCAGAGCTTCAGCCGTAGCTATTTCAGTGGTGGAAGCGTTGAATTCTTGCTGTGCTCAGCTGGTCCCATCACTAATGGCAGCAGTATCAAGTATATCCACAGAAAGTGCTCTGTCAGCTAAAACTTGAAGGGATAAATCCTCATATGCGGTAATGAGCCACTGCCCACATAATAATTTTTTTCTCCTTCTATCCTCTTCAAAAAGAGTCACAACACTCGGTTTCAAGACAGCAGAAATGCAGGCACATGATTAGGGAGGATACCAAAGCTCCTAGTAAGAGAGAGCTCATCAATTTGCGTGACTTTAGCATCTTTATAATATGCATCATATGATGAAGCTAAAGTAAGGGACTCATATCCTCTATTAGATGTGGCAACCAGTTGTGACACTGGTGAAGAAGATGGGGTCCCTGGCTGATTTGTTTTGCGAGAGCTGTCGTGATGAAAGGACAGGACAAGGACCATGCTAATCTGTTTCTCTAAAATCGTGCACCATGTAGTATACCCATATTCAATTGTGACATAATATTTTCATCTCACAGTAATGCCTGATTGCACAATCTTGATGCATGCAATTGTCATTCTGAGTAGGAAGAAGCAATACACCTTCATTGAATCAACTCATCCAAATTTGAGGAAAAAATCTGTTCTCCATAAAAGTTCAAATTACACTCTGCCCTTTTTTTAAATCGTTGCATATATTTTATCTTGTAATGATTGAAGATAATGAATTCCATTTTATGCTTGCCTGAGCTTTAGCATTGTTAATGATATTCTTTCAAGATGAGACGGGGCATAGACCTGAACAATTATAATCACTGAATAAGTCGCATGACGTTTTTCCAATACAAATACCGAGTTCAGCTTGCACCAATGAATGGGCAAACACATTTGAAATATTTGAAATATGAAAAGTTAACAAACTCAGAATAGTATAGAAATATAGATCCTTCTTCCTTCTTAATTCCTTCAACCCTCATGCAGAGTAATCAGTTATGGGAATTACCAAAAGTTAAAGTAAGACAAGACATTTTACGGAGTTTTTCCTCACAATTAGATAAGCTTGTTAGAGTTGGAGCATAACTTTACATTGTGATGTATAAATTCATGTTGGCCCATCATATTATCAAGACAAGCCTACTATTCATACATTGGTACCTCGCATACAGTAAAGACTTCAAAGCATTTCTAAAGAATTAATAATATAAAACAACTGTTCTTATCAGGATTGGTTCATCCTTGATCTTGAACCAAAAAGACCATTGCAATGGTATTTAATATCAATGCCAACAAATACATGAGGGTTTGATTGATAGACTTGATAATGATTCTCACAGATGCCTTTATTCCCATCAATTGAGATCATCAGAAAGTCGTTGGCCTCGCTTGACATACCAAGCGCAATGAGAGTGATCAAATTATTTTGTTTTAGAAAAGGCTTAGGTTGTAGTTGATTGTTTTTATTTGGTTTTGGTTTTTTTTTCTTTATAATGGTTGTTAGGCTTATCCAAAGATTGGATACGATTTAATCATGAAGAGTTGCAAGATCTGAAATATGATGTTGTAGGTAGCCCCCACATTTCCATATTCCAGAGAAAAGAAAAACAATAAAATAGAAAGAACAAACTTGTCTGACCCTTCAAATCCCACTATATTTTATTTATTATTTTTTTTACAAAAACTTAAAGTTTCATTCCTATCATTTTCTGGCCAAAGTCATTACATTGTATACCATTCCTTTTCTTCCTTCCAGGTTAGCACTGACAGCAACATCTTTTACTTACCAGTCCTCAACATTCCTAGAGCGCAGTATGACTTGAGGTTAGAAAATGCATATTACCTCAGCAGGCATGGCATTGAGCCTGAATTGTTGACTTTCGTAGATGACTGCAACCTGCAGGAACTAGCCAAGATGGAGGGAGTGACCTTGACTGTAACCTTGGTGGATCATCATGTTCTCAAGGAGGGTCAGGCATTTCTCAAAGGAAAAGTCTGTGAGGTGCTGGATCACCGACCCCTGGCAGAGGAATTACCAGAAAAGTATGAAGCTTGGTGAAGACTTTAATGAAGTATCCTGTTGAATGATTTGCTGGAGAATGCCTAAAAATACAGCTTAGTGCAATTGTCAATTGACTCTTGGCATGTAAATGACTAAGTGCTCAGACTGGAGAAGTTTTTTTACCACTCCTTACCCACATCTTACTTTTACTTAGATACATGAATATAGATGAGAATAATAAAAATAGGCCTCTATGGGTTGAGTTGTCCAACATCACCTTTCCCTCCTCCTAAAAAAGTTGTGTAAAACAGAGTCAGAAAATTTATGAATTTAATTTTTCCAAGAAATATTACATGTCGTAAGAGTTATAAGTAATAACAACCCAAAATAAAACCTTTAAAAGTTGTAATGAAAGATCACACACTCCCTGCCAATTTGAAGGTACTTGTACTTGTTTTATACCTGACAACAATAAATTAAATGTGGTTAAAGAGCCTTTTAAAGAACTAAATATCACACCTCTGGTGGGAAGTAAACATGCAAGCTCATGTCTACTGCTTACACCACACTGCCATGTTTTTTTCCATCCTACCAGGGTTAAATACTTATTACACATAGTTAAAATAACATTTCTTGATCAATTATCATAATGAAGTGCGTATATCATGCTTACCCCCTTATCTGTCCAAGTTTGAATCTTCATCGTCCTTCCCAAACTTTTCCATCATTGGATGATAAATCGGTTCAATTTGTTGAAACCTCTTCATCATACAAAAGGTATTGCAAACGTTCATTCTCTTATCTTGGCCTGTTGTTGGGAATGACTTTATTGGAATAATTTCCATGGGACTGTACTGTTCCAATAAATAGGCCTTCACTTTAAAAAAAATAATAATGTTTTAATGAGCTTTATAATTCTCCTTTCAGTTGGGATGTAGAAATTGAAAGTGTAGGCTCCTGCTGTACATTGATAGCCAGACGGATGTTGGATCATCAGTCCTTTCCTCTGGACCCCATCACGGTGCAGTTGTTGATTGGTATGACTAGAACTGACTTCATTAAGTCACCACCAGCCTTACAATTTTATCAAAAGTCTTAAAAGTCTTTTCTTCTAGCCTTTATTTTAAGTAGTATTATTCTTTCTCTGCTCTAAGGACTTATTGATTCAACTTTTTTTCCTGGTAAATATTAATGTTATGAAATTTAGTTAAAGCATTATGTGGCATGTAGGGGATGTTTGAAAATAAATAGTAAAACCAATATTGCATTAATTGCAATAACAGCAAAAGGACCTAGTAGCAGTATTTTAGCTATCCAATGAGTGTCAATGGCAAAGCATCTCCTTTTTTTCCATTTATAAACTTCTCAAACCTATTGAAATAATTCAACAGCATTGCAAGAACTGGATATAACTTCCTTCCTTTTAGGGAATTCTCTTCTTCTTTTTTTTTTATTATTTTTTTTTGGTATGTTTGGATGCCTCTTCAATAACATCTTCTTGATTTGTATTTTTGTTATACCAACAGGGGCCATTCTTCTTGACACAGGCAATTTATCTGTGACAGACCAGATAGCCACTGATACTGACCATGCTGTTGTCATGTCATTGAATTCAATGCTACCGGAAGAGACCTCCCCAAGACAAATATATGAAGATTTGCGGAGAATCAAATTTGATCTCACATGTAAGGATTCATAATTTGCTTCTCCAAGTGTTCACAAATAATTCATTTGAACATGGGTGTTCGGCAGGATTGATCAGCAATCCAAATATTTTTAAAATTAATTTTCTTAGATACATTTTCATTGTAATATAATGCTACCGGATGTAGCGACATAAAAGTATAATCATCACAATATTAAAATGGATTTCTTTAATACTTTTCAGCGTAATGGGAATTTTTTTATCTGATATTTTTATAATTCCATCGAAAATTAATTTTTAACATTATTGTTCTCTATCTATCTTAGCTCTTACCGTCATGGAAATGTTACACAAGGATTTGAAAGTGCTGAGAGGTTCATACATAGTTGTGGCTATGGCAACAATTACTATGGACCTGAACGTATGTCAAAGATTTTATGTTATTTTAATCCTTTAATAATATCTTTTTCAATAAGTTACTATTCTTTGACTGATTACCATGGAGTACATGACTTTTGCAGTCAAGCAAACTTTTCATTTTACTTGAGAAGTTGCTCACTCGCTTACACAGCCAATCCAGCAGTCCTCTTGGCTTTGAGCGCTTTGATAATGACACTGGTCCTCTTTCACTGCTTGTGGTGTTTTATAACCTGTTGGATATCTGGTCGGCTGGAAGCAGCAAAAACGGTCACTTAGCTGAAACGACACATTAGCAAAAGCCGATTTTTTAGTTGGTCTTGAAGATAACGTCGTCTATTGAGGATGCAATCAGTATCAGTTGTACTCAGTATTTACTGGATTATCTTCCCTTATCACACAGAGGTTTAGCGTGACCACTAGGCATTGGATACAGGGTGTTATTTTTTGTTTTGTTTTGTTTTGTTTTATCTTTATTGTACAGTAATACAATGTACAAGTACATAAAAGTCAAACAATACAGGTATAAAACAAACAGCATTAAACGATGAGATAAAAGAAATTGAGTGAGGAAGGACATGTGGACTTGATTGGGCAAGACAGGGGCTTATTCGGTCGGGATAGGTACAGAAGGAGAATCATCTTGGTTTAGAAAAAAAAGAGAATGGGCCCATTCATTACATTTTATGGATTAATTTTTGCTATTAACAGCAGAAAATTTACAAGTAGTAAGGCATTTTTGCCGAGCAAAACGACCACATAGAAGTCTGATTTTAAGGTGAAAAATTGTTTTGCAGCAAAAACACCCGCATATGCAAAATGGAAATTTAGCTAGCTGACACATAGCCGGTCACTACTGTATTGTAATCATTATTTGACGTTCTTCCTTTCCTCCTTAGTTACTTTTTCATACTTCTGAAATCTGTTTCTTCTACTTCTGATTCTTTTTTTTTCTTTCTTGTTAAAGTACACATACTTATTCCTTGGTGCTGAGATGACTCTAAAGATTGAAAGAGCCTTTAAACTCCAAATAAATAATTAACATCAAAATACATATGATTTAAGAATGTTAAGAATGTACATTACAAGGTTGAATTGGTTTTTAATTGTACTGGATTTTAAATTAGTATCAACAGGCACAACATGAGGCAACGAGATGGTGGTGATAGGAAAAAAGAGAATAAAAGGCAATGAAAGCTTATAAACAATCAGGGTGTTTATTGTTCTTTTTTTATATATTTTCTGAAAAGAAACGAAAACAAACTGAACACGATCTGTATTTTTTATTCTATATATCACTATGTCTTTTTGTAGGAAGTTCTGTCCAGACCAGAGTTTTCCCATGATGCATCTGCCTTTTCAGCAGCCTTACCAGCAGATGCTACCATCATTATGACCATTGTTATGGGAGACGAAGGCATAGCCAGGCGTTGTATTGCTGTATATTCTGCTAGTCGTGTATATAGAGATCAGGTTAGGCATTGTTAGATTCCTTATTGCTTCTTGCTCAAATAGCCATTCTCAAATATATTTTAAATTTTCATATTGATTACTGTTGGAGAATGCTTGTTTTTATATCAAAATAAAATGTACTTTTATGTTTTCAATGATTTGAAATTTTGAAGGCTGTCATGAATGATGAAAAATTATTCATATTATGAAATCTGTGGAAAAAAAGAAAATGTGCTAAATTTTTAAGGCCTTTGTATTGTAACTAATCTATATGTTTTAATGAAATGTTGCAAAATACCAAATACTTTGTCATAGAACTATTTCTTTTTATCTTTTTTTACACTTTTCAGCTTACTGAAGTTTTACTCAGTTCAACCAGCCCCAACCTAGGCCTCCAAATGATGGAACTTCCTGCCAGGGTGGAGCACGTCACTGCATTTGTACAAACCAATTTGCATGTGTCCAGGAAAGGAATCCTTCCATTAATCCGAGATTTCCTGGCTGGAGAAACCACATTGTCACCAGATGATGAAAACATGAATGCTTTGTCAATGGCCACTAGTTCAGAGGGAGATGCTTCTGAAAATATGGATGAAGGAAATATGCAGATGAGGAGACACATTAATTTAGCTAAAACTGCTCTTTCAGATCACTTTCGAACTTCAATGGATCAATTTGATCTTGCTGCTGTCGGAACCGATGCAGTCCTTTCCCCTTGTCTTAGCAGTGATAGTGAGCATGATATTAAAGGCTCAGAAGACGATATTCAGGTTGTAAGTCAACATTTTGAAATTGATACTAAGCAAGTAGAATCGGCCATTGAGAGAATACTCCAAGAAGCAACTGAAAAAGCAAAGATGTCTGATACCAGTCATTTGTCCAATTCAATATCAAAAAAGGATGAAAATGAGGGCCTACTATTAATGTCTGATTTGCCTCATTCAAATTCATACCTTCACACCAAAGATTCAACTGGACTAGTCAATCCTATAGAATCTTCCTCTGGAATCAATGATGAGTCGGATGATGTATTGGGGATGCATTCTCCTTTTGATTTATTGTGTCCGGCCGCAGACTCTCCTTTGGAATTGCTTTCTCTTCCACCTTCTGGTCAAATCTCAGGTCAGGAGTCAGGACAAGGATCTAAGGTCCCAAGTTATCCAGAAACCCCACCAAACAGTTATATAATGAGTCCAGTTAATCCTAGTTTTGTCAAACAGACTCAACTTCCTAGTTTTAATAGTAAAGAAATGGTGGAAAAGATACAACAAAAGAAAAGAGCTCTCAGCAATCGTCGTCGGAGGGGTACAGATGATGATGGCTGTGAAGACGGAGAAGTTGCTATCAGTAATAGATCGGATGGTCTTGATTTCTTTAATGTTTTGACCATTAATGATGGATTTGATAATAGTGGAAGTGGGGGAGGTCGGAGCAGGGGTGGAGGTTCTCTTATTTCCCCTGCTGTACCTCAGAACAGTTATGTCGATGTTGCAGGTGCATTTGGGCATTCGGCAAATTATGATATTCCAGCCCTTGCTCGTGCTGACATTGAAGAGAAAGTGATAGAAAAGAGATCTCAGTTTGACTGGGAAAGTGGTGTCCCTTATACTCCTCAAAACAGCTATGCAGAAGGGGCTGGGGGACCTTTAGCAATGGGCACCTTGACAAGTTTCAATAGTGCAGAGATGGTTGCCAGGATACGAGCAAAGCAAGCTGCCATGTTTGGCAGTTCTGCCCGTGCTAGTGGGAGCAGTGAAGATTCTTTTGGCTGCCATAGTCCTGATGCAGGACACAAGTCAAGAGGCATAAGTTTAGAAAGCCCAGCTCAGGCATATACACCCCAGAATAGTTACAAGGATGGATTAAGCATTCTTGATAGCCGTGGAAGAATGCCAGACTTGAATGAAGTAGCGGAAAGACTAAGCACAGAGAAGTTCAATCACTGTAAAGGGAACAGAAGGAGTGCCTCAAATAGTGGTGGAGAGAGTCGTGATGAAGATGGACCTGGTCCAGGAGGAGGTGGATTACAGAAGCCAGGTGGACGCCATTCAAGCAGTCAATCTGACTCTCAGAATACCATGTCAGATGTTGAATCTTTGATGTCAGTCAGCACTGACATTGGAACTCCCTCTGATAATATAGTGGCCAGCAGTATTGCAGGGACAATGAGATCAGAAATGATGACCCTTTCTCGCAAAGATACAGGCGATTCTGAGGTTTTTACACCTCTTAGAATGGACGACAAACTAAGAGTTGCATTTGGATTTGTGTCCTCAGATGTTGGTAATGATGCTGACAAGGACAAAAATGGGGAAATCGAAGGATTGAATCAAAATGGTGATATAAGAAATTCTTCTTCTTCACTTCTTGGTCAGGCGGGAGAACTGTTCTCGCCATTAGATGATAGAAATATGATTGAAGAAGAGGTGCAGTATTTTCAGGCAGCAGAAAATATAGTTGCAAAAAGCATTGCTGCTGCTATGGAGATCAATGAGTATCACCCACTGGAGAATGGAGATATTTCAATGTCCAGCCTTAGCCTAATGAATCAGGAAAGCTTAGGCAATTCTGGTGCTAATGGAGGAAACTCAGAATCACATGTCTCAAACACAGATGCTAATCCATCTCTAGGGAAGGCAGATCTGATCAATTCAAGTGAAAAGAGTTTGTCAGAAGTTAGCACAGATGTGTCCTCATTAAGCCAGGAGGTGTCTGTCAGAAGGAGATCAGATGTAGATAAAAGTGTATCATTGAAGAGTAAATCTTCTCTCAAAAATCATTCAACCAACAATCATAGTAAGGGAGAAGGTGGTGTCAGTTTTGCTGATAAAGAAATTCCAGACAATGAAGAAAAAATAGCAGAGGCAGCTCTCAGTGAACTTGCATATGAGTGGGCACATGATTTAATTCAAGGTGTCTTGGAGGATTTCAATCTATCTCAAGAGGGACTAGGCCCAGAGTCTCTTAAATCAAATGAAAATGAAGGAAAGCCTTTGGAAAATGGAAGTGAAGAGCTTGAACCCCGGGGCCTCCTTTGTAATTATAATGAAAACTCTCAGCAACTTCATTCAGATAATGGCTTAAATCAGGAGAAACCCAAAGAAGGTATCATAGACTGGAGTAGAGCTGGTAAAGAAGGGATGGTGACTGACCTAAGTATTGTCATTACAACAAGTGATGATGAGCCTCCATGTGGTGGAGAAAATGGCAGTGATGTGGAAGAAGATGTCGATGGGTTTTCCATTGAAGCACTTGATGGATCTGTTGGAGATTTTGTTAGAGATGACACTGTGGATGTAGATGAGGAAGAAGAAGGGATTGATGGAGTGGAGGAGAAACCAGAGGAAGAAGATGAGAACAGAGAGGAAATTGAAGTTAGAGATAATACTTCTGGCATACCAACTGCTGATGACCAGCCAACATTCAACAAATGGAAAAGCGAATCTTATCACATGGAAAGAAAATCGTCGCGAGGTTCCACGTCATCAGTTGATTCCGCTCACAACAATGAGAGGAAATGGTCGAGAGAAACAGATAAATCACTTACCATTTTGGAGGATGAAATAGTAACAAATTTTCCAGAATGGAAATCAATGCCAGAAGACCGGCGCCAGGCAGAAGATGAGGAGGAGCCAATGATTTCATTTCCAGGACGCAAAATTTCCATTTCCGAGGATTACCCCAGGAGATTTTCACGGGATGAGGAATTCTCCCGCAGGTCATCAAAAGGGGAGGAGCATGAAACTATGGTCCGGCCAGATGACCTGGAAACTGAATACTTGCCAAACATGGATCCATTTCAAGGCAGTCTAGACATTATATCAAATGAAGCTTCCATTTCTAAGATGACAGATGTGGATCGTGAGGTGGTCGAAGGGGAAAGCTTTAGAAGAGTCAGTGGTCATGAGTTGGACAATTCAAATGACTTTGAAGGGTTAGAAAAAGTTTCACAATCAAGAATGATGAAATTAGAGAGTGAAATAGAAAAGAGAGAAGAGTCAGAAGATGATGTCAATGTAGAACTGAGAGAAAAGAGACCTACTTCTCAAGACCAAACTATGTCCTTAAGATCCTCTCCAACCGTCCCCAAGAAGAAGCGCATTCATGTCAGCTTTTCTGAGGAAGTTATGGAAGATGATGGAACCTCATACCAGATTTCTCCTCGCTCTGCATTACGCTCTCCACCACCACCTTCCTTCTTCAATCAGAATTCATCCCCCTTTACTTTCAAAGAAAGCAATGATGAAGAAGATGCAACAAATGTGAGTCAAAATCAAGGGGAGGATGGATCAGCATTTTATGAGAAAGGAAAAGAAATTTACTTTACTTCTGCTGGTAGAATAAGCATTGCTGGTGAAGAAGAAGATGACAATGCCTTTCAAACTAACCAAAAGCCCTCTGCTTTTGAGGACCCAATTCTGGGAGAAGAAAGAGCTCAGGTTGGAGCTCTTATGGCTTCCATCAACGAAACTGTTCGTCAGGTTGAGGACAGCATGAGTACCCCCCAAAGTGACCCTTCAATTCAGCCACCTTCCTTGGCCCCTCAGGTGGAGTCTCCCGTCTTTGTTGACCCTCCTACTAATCAATGGACTCCCAAACCCAACGTAAATCAGAATGTCAATTCTTCCAGTATTCACAATCCTCCTTCCCACACAGCACCTACCACTCTTCCAACCGCCTCCATTCCTGTTTCTACTGATTTGCATCCCCTTCAAGGCCATGCCCGCCATGCCTCTGGAACTTCCTTGTCTTCCTTTAAGGTTGGAGTGCATCCCTTTATATATGTGTTTTTGTGTCTTAAGTGAAGAAATCATTAAAGCCAATACGTTTATATATTATCAATATTGGACAGATTGCACAAAATATAGAAAAAAAGTAAAGGAAATGAAAAAAGAAGAAATATTTGACCCCATCCAATTAAATCTATTTTCAGTTTTTTGCTTTATGGGGGAAAGGGAAAGAAAATGAAAAAGGAAGAAATATTTCACCTCATGCATTTAAATCTATTTTCAGTTTTTTGCTTTAAGGATTTCTACTGCCTCAAATGTTTGTAAATCAATAAATTTTAAACAGAACTAATGAAGAACGATAACTAACACCTCAAAGAAGAGAGATTGGCCTTCTTGATTGCTTCTATACACTCATTTTCCTATATGTTAAAGAATGCATTTTATAAGTCAAATTGCTTTGCCACATCTTTAGTCATAATTTAACACTATATTATTGGTATTCAATTATCAACATTTGAATAAGGGGCATTAGTACTGCTGATAGGTCTGATCAATACTGGTATGTGAAAGTTGAAAGAAAGAAGATTCAACCAAATACTTATTAATATCTGGCCTATGAAAAAAGAAATTATTTGTTAAATGGGAAACAAATTTATTCAAATAATGTCCCCCCCCCCCCCCATTTATGAAATATATCAAAGGAAAGGATTTTATATCTTTGTATTTTATTCCATTGGTTTAAGTCTACCTTTAAGTTGATCTTCATTGGCAATCCCCTCCAAATACTGCATCTCTTGTCTAAGGCTCTTTCCTACCCATAATGATTTGTTGTTGTTTTTTTCTTTAATGTGTGCGTCTTTTTAGCATTTCAAATTATTTATTCCTTGTTAAACCTGATATCCTGACTTTGGCTCCTCTTCACCTAACCACCAAGCAGTTTGCTAAGTCCTTTCCCCCTACCTGCTCACAATCATCTTTGTTTAGAATTAAGATCGTTCACAAGTATTCTGAGATATTTTATTTTCAACTCTTACATCAACATTTTCAATAAATATCAATGTATTAATGTAAGATTGCCTTTATAATCACCATTATCATCATCATCTTTATCGTCATCATAACGATAACAACAGATTGATACTATTGATAACATTGATACTACTGAGAAGAGATGCAGAGCTTATTTTGCTAACATAAGTTTCTCTTTCTCCCCTTTCAGATGAATAAGAAACTCAAAATAAAATCATAAAGATAAAGGTTATATTGTAATATAGTTTTATGTATTTGTTATGAGTGCTGTGCTGTTTTACCAGTAGATCTTAATTTACATTTTCCAATGATCATCTTCACTCACTGTGCCATCGAGGCTTATTGTATAACCATGTGCTTAGTCATGATTTTAACATACATCCCTCATAGTATTGATTGGCTCACTATATGCACAAAGCATGATCAGAAAAAGTATTATTTGAGTCAGAATCATAACATCTTTGAGTAACTTCTCATTTTACAAAGTAAATCATCACTTTGTACGATTTTGATAGCGACTCTCATCTACTTTAAGGGCAAAAAACATTATTCATAAAAAATTTGAATGTTTACATTTCCTTGCCAGTTCTCAAGCCTCACTTGTTTTTTATTTTTCCTTATTTATTTCTTACTGCTTAAACTAAAAGTTTTAGGTGAATTACATCCTTGTAAAAATGAGGAAATTCCTTTTTGTGGGCTGAGAACAATGAACAAATAGGTTGATATTATTCTTCCTCTTTTTTCTTATATACTTTTTTTTCCCCCCTTTGCTCTCTCTTGATTAAAGGTGTTACTTACCGCTGTTAATTACTGATTCATTACTATTTATCATCTTAGTTTTTTTAGGGAAAACTATTTGCTTGATAATTATAATTTTACAAACAGTTATATACTTCCACATTTTTCACTGAATTCAGGGAGCTGAGTACCAGGATGAATGGCAGGACGATAATATTCAAGATATGGCCCAGCATGCAGGTGTCGATACAGGTAGCAATTGTGGGGTTATTGAACCTCTTCATAGAAATTAATAAACTCATACTAATTATTGCTTGTTTATGCACTTACCATAAGTTTAAAATATATGCTCTGGTAATTACCACTTAAGATTAGCCTGTATTAAAAATGTTATTTAAACTTTAAGCGCTTGACTTCATTCTAAAATAGTACCCGGTACAAAATAAAATTTATCATTTGCAAGCATCGTAAAACATAATTCAAAACATTTTATTTTCCCCCCACCATGGAGCTTTAACCCTTGTACTGCATAGCTGCCACTGTCCAAGTCCCCATGCTAATGAGATATATAATCATCCAATCACGGCACTGGAATTGTCAGCACTAAAGTCTTTGACAAGAACAACTGGACGGTGGTTAGGCTGGTCAGGTTGGGTTCTGCCTACTAGTCTTCATCCTTAAAGACACACCTTTGAAGGCAGTGCTACTTTCAATACAAATTATTGTCAAACATGTTGTGTTGGATTTTTCACATGTCAAGATAGCTTCGTTGGAAGATATTAAATGATGATTGTCCAATTCTTGTGAAAATCAGACTGAAAATAATGTATTTGTGATAAGAAAATAAGTTGAAATAAATTGATAAACATATTGGGATTTTTAGATATTTCCATTATTTGTCGGTTGGTTTCGTAGATCGTGGTATCATTTTACTTGTTTTGATGGGCTGAAACTAACAATCGTATTTTGACTTATAAAATCAAAATTGTGTTGTTTTTTGCATTAGCATATGGCTCTCTTGGCTTCATAATTTATTCAACAACCCACAGTGTTGTTACGAGTATGTTGTGTGATGACTTTGCGTCTGAGGATGGCCAGAGCTATCTCCTTTGTCCGCTGTCCAGTGATGGGGACGGAATTTTGGTGGGGTTAGACCATTTCACACCTTTGAAGGCTGTGAAACTTTCAAAAGCAAAATAGTTGCGTTGAATTTTTCAAATGCTTATAGGAATTCTCATGATAATGATAATGACAGCTGTCCAACTCGCATCAAAATTGGATGGAAAACATTTTTATGATGATGATGGGAATAAAATTTGAAATGAAATGTAAAACTTAGATATATGTTTTTTTTATTATTTGGCCGATTTTGTTGATAGGGGTACAATTTTACTTGTCTTGGTGAGCCGAAAAAACCTAATTGTGCAGTATTCGGGGTTTTCTTCGTGACTCTCTCCACTTTATAATTTATTCAACCACCGAGCAGTATTACTGTTGATGGAAAGCTCTGACCATCTAGCATGGTAAAGGATAAGCCTTTTCTCTGATTGGTTGTATTGTTTTCCCTCATCCAATCATCAGCGATTGGTGGAAACATCAGAATGGAAGTGGAAGGGGCCTTCATCTGGGGCCAACGGCAGGAGCACCAGGGCATGACTAGACTAGGTGATAGCTTGTGTCAGCGTTTCTGCATTGCAAGCTAGACATCTAAAGAACATCAAAGAAATATGGTTTTTATGGTTTATGAAAAAGGAAAAGACAAAATCCAGTACCCGCAGTACAAGGGTTAATTAATGTTTCTTGAATAGGATTAAAGTGGGTATGAAATCCCTTTCCTTAGCATAATTATAATGTAATGAAATTAGTAGAAGAAAGATAATCTGATTGCCAGCTAACTTTATGTTTTTGAGAAAATGCCTTTCAAGATTTAAAGTCTTTTCTGTTCTTACCTGGCATTGCACTTCCCAAGAGGAATGTCAACATCTCCCAAAGCAAGTCTGCAAAGGCTTTATATTCTTATTTCATATCAAACATTCATCACTTGATTTGTAAAGAAGTTTGCAGGTGGACAATCATATGAAATTATGACTTGATCAAAATTAATCCTATGAGTCATATTTGTGTTATATTTAACATTTGAACGTTCATTTTGATTCTTTTCTTTTCCTTCAACTTCAACTATAGAAAACCTAAGGAAAAAGATTCATGCTGACTCCAACCTTGTACCTGGTCTAGAGGAAGAAGATGAGGATGTGGGGGAAGATGATGATGAAGAGAGCAATGGCCGTGATAGTGACATTGGAGATTTAGAATGGGAAAGTGAGTGATCAATTAAATTTAGTGTTTTTTCTTGTCACATAATTTTCTGCAAGACACATTTTATTTACTTTATATGTTTTTACTTGTTCCTTACATCAAGTCTTCTTATTTCCAGAGAACTGCTTTGATGTAATTTATTGGCTGTTTTAATTGTTAAAGCCAGTCACTTATGAATACAATTTTTGCTTCTTATAAATTGTGCCTCAGTTTGCTTGACAGCATGGAAAATATCACTATTTTAAAACCTGTATCAAGGTTAATGAAAACGAAAGGTTGGGAATTCTGGTAGGCTGCTTTTTTAAACTCATGTTTATAAGCACGTATGTAACTTATACTTCAAGATTTTGTTAACGAATTCAGGCCTCATAGAGGATCACTCTTTCTGAATGATATAGTAACATACGTTGTGTAAGGACACTTTATTCTTTTGAAATAAATGTTATTTCTCCTTTTATCAACTTTACTTGTCCCAGGGAGAAAGCTCTTGGAACAATCTAAAGGTAATCAAAGTAAAAAGAAAGAGATGCAATTGGTGTCAATCACTTTTTTCTCTAATTTGCTCTCACTGAAAATTCATGTGTATTACATGTTGTAAATAATGTATGCATTCCTTTTTGTTGCACAATCTTTTGTACATTTTTAGTACTCATAGAATCACTTTTCTGAAAAGCATTTAAGTGTAATTAAATGTTTTAAATTTATTTATTTTATTTTATTTTAAATTATTTTGATCATTATATTATTATTTATAATATGGACTTTCCATACTGTTTATTGTTTGTATTTTTCTGATCAAATAACACTTTTATTCTCTATGGATGCTTCAACCCCCAAAAAATCACTTGGGTAAAAATTATGGCATGTTACAGTTGTCCTGGTAAGCACAGCAGTGGTAAATCTATCTTCAAGCTCATCAATAATTAAGGAGTCACATACAAGCAACAACAACAGGAGACCTCGGCTTCTTAAATGGAGATTTCCATTTATCTTATATGGTTATTGATAGTATCAGAAATTTATACTCAAGTCAATGAGATTACAGTTTGACTTAACTTTGATGCTTTTCCTGGGGATTTGTTATTCATTGGTAAAAGGACACAAAGTGTTGTTGCTTAGTTTTTAGATTAATGAGTCAAGGGGGCATACAGGTTTAGGCAATGCTTCTTCCATGATATCAGGAGCCATTCTCTGTCTTAAGTTTGCTTTTGGTGACCGTTATTTTCACTTAAATTAAATTGGAATTGCGTGCTTGATGTGTATAACTGATTTGAAGGAGAAATTTTATAGATCTATGCACTCTGTGCTGTATCTAAGATACTCCAAAACATTAATCAAGAAAGTGACATGTATATCATTGTAAGAAATAGCTCATTGTGAATCTATTAAATTTACACCTGATTGACAAAGGGGCCCTTCTAAATTGTTACTATTAAGTGGCACATATGTCCTGATTATCCAGTACAAATTATAGATGAAAAAATACTGGCCTTGGCCAATGGTCCCAGTTAATGGTCTGAACTAAGCAGCATGTAAATCAGCTTGGAATCAATCTGTCAGGAACAATGATACAAATTCAATTAAGAACACAGAATTAGGGGAATTAATTTCACAAATAGCTATCAGACAAGCATTTATTGTTACTATTCATTTCTATCTTTTGTACATTAACTGTACTGTTATTAGGATATTTGTATTTGTTTTAGTATTTAGCCCGTCATTAATCTGTAATTCTTCCATTCCATGTCACGTAAGTAGAAATTGAAACTACTTGTGACAAATACAATTTAAGCCCAATTTCAATTAGCGTTTACTTTCTGAATATAGTCCTCCCAATTCAGTTCGTTTTGCATATTTTGATATTATTCTTTGATGTTGAGTTGTCTTTCAGTTTGTTCTATTTGTTGTAAATCACAATATAGCCCATTTCACATCTGATGCCTGCTATATCTTTGCATTGTCTTATTAAAGGAAATGTGTGTATGTTAACCTATCATACAATCTCCTTAAGTGCTACTTCCAGCATGTTTTCAATTGATAGCCTACTCTTGTTGTAAAAGGCACTTTCGATGTAATTGCACTTAATCAACTAGTGCCGTGGACGAGGCAGTCAATGTAACATTATCAAATGTTATAAATATTTTTTTACAAATTGAATGGTTTAGAAGGAATTTTTGGAATCTAAAAATAGAATGAAAATGGAAATTTATTTTTTTTCTCTCTTCAATTTTTATTTTTATGATAAATAATTATATAATTGTATTTATAACCAAATGGCAAATTTCCAGTTTTATGGACAATGAATATCTATTATCGTCATGTATTATTATGATTACTTCTACTACCACTACTTAGGGGCGTCAGTGGCCTAGTGGTTAACACAGTTTGAACACGAGAAACTCAAAACGGCTTTACTCACCGACATCGGTTGGCTGAGTGACTTTGTGGGATCGTAGCCCGCTAGACACAAATTTTCTCAATAACCACTAGTCATTTGCGGTGTGTCCTTAGGTAAGACACTTTGTCCCATCCACCTCACTTGACTCAGGTGTGAATGAGTACCTGGCCGTTAAGACAGCCGTGTCCGTGTCCGAAAATTGTAATCGCGCCTAACAGGCTGCCAGGCTTGTCTTATGTGTTATGTTGTCGGTCAGGGAAGTATAATGGTCATTGTAAAGCGCCTTGAGCATGGCTACGCTGTGGATATGTGCGCTATATAAGAACGACTTTTACAAATGACGTCACATGATACCTTATTAGATCGATTCCATTCATGGTTCTTTGGGTTTGTGTTTAAAGGTTTTTTTTTGTTTTTCATATTTTCAAATCCGATTCATTTTTTAGTTTATTTCTTGCGCTACTTTGATTTTTGGTTTTCCATATTAATTTATCTATCCCGTAAACGTATTTTGGGTGTCTCTTTGTTTGCTCTTACTTACGAGGTGGGATGTTATGTTTGTATGGAGATGATGCCTTTGCCCTTAGGTTGACACATACAATTTAGCTTTTTTTCTTTTCCTTTTATTATTCTCTCTGCTATTTTGTATTTTATTTTTATTTTTTTCATTTTGGGGGAGGGGGTGGGGGTTGTTCTTTGCTTGTGTGACTTGCGTTATTTTTATTAATGTATTTAAATTAATCGAATGTATTATATTTAATTTTTATTAGTTTGTTTTTGTTTGTCATTTCTTAAGTTTGAGACTGACAAATAGTTGTTAAAGATTTTTTCTACTTAAATTAAGTTGGACCAGGCTCGATTTTATTTGTTTTTTGTTTGTTTGTTGTTGTTTGTTGTTGTTTTTGTGAGGTTTTTTTTTTACTTTTTTTTTTTTTTTTTTTGCGTCTGGTTTCATCGAAAGTTTTGTTCTAGTTGAGTGGGTGAAGAGGCATTTAGGGGATGTGTTAATATTGTGGTTTCGTTGTTGTTTTATTTTATTAATTATATTTTCCTCCTTTAAGAATTTTTTAAACTATTGATCACACAATCAAATGTTGGAACTGATTGGTGGAATTTAATTTCTTCTGCCTTTTCCTTTCTTTCATTACGATGATGGTTTTCAATTTTCTCCTCGAGCTGTTTATTTCTTTATTTTTTAAATGTATTTTTTAAATGACAATTATAAATTATTACAAATTATCCACTAGAAAAAAAAAACAGAAAAAGAAAAAGTCCAAAAAAATATATTTGTAACAAGATCATAAGCACAGATCTAATTACCACTTACCTTGTTGCTTATCCCATCCACATGAAAACACTGACTCAATAGTAAACTTCTTCAACAATTCAAAACAAGAACGATAATCACACCATGACAACGAACCAGTGTAGCAACGTGGACGGACAGTAGAATCATGGGTATTACTGATGAACGCGTGCAGCGGGCTATCAGCATCTCACCGAGTTGGCGCGGGGTTGTTTTGGTAACGATGATCGACTTTGTTGCTGGTCATGTGACAGTCACGTGACAGAGTGATTGACTGGGAAAGGGGTTTGTTGTTTTTTTTGGGGGGGGGGTGGTAAACAGAGGCATGGACATCGTCAAAATACTAGCGAAAACTAAAAGAAATTCCACAGATTTGCAATTGATAAATGGGAAATTTATAAGGGGGGAGGGGGGGATCTTGGATGACCGAATGGATAATATGTGGCATAGCACTGTAATTCGGAGGTCCTCTGTTCGAGTCCCTCTTCAGCATCTGCTTTTTCTTTCCCTTGAGCAAAATAATTTACCCCCTATTGCCTCCATGCCGCGGGTAACGCCCAGGATTTTCCATCCTTTTTAATTGAATAGCCAACAGACATGATAGAATGTTACTGTAATCATCACACATTGTGTTCTGCCGTAATGTTTATAAGGTACGTAAACGTTGCGTCGACTTTCGGACATCTTTTCTATATTGTACTCCCCTCCGGACATTTTCTTTAATTGATATTCCTGCACCAGGTTTCTCAATGCTTTTACCTTGTGGTGATGTTTTCTTGGTTGGTCCACAATTCCTGCACCAGGTTTCTCAATGCTTTTACCTTGTGGTGATGTTTTCTTGGTTGGTCAACAATTCCTGCACTAGGTTTCTCAATGCATTTACCTTGTGGTGATGTTTTCTTGGTTGGTCCACAATTCCTGCACCAGGTTTCTCAATGCTTTTACCTTGTAGTGATGTTTTCTTGGTTGGTCCACAATTCTTGCATCAGGTTCTAATTGCTTTTACCTTGTGATTATTTTTTCTTGATTGGTACACAATTCCTGCATCTGCCGCATTGCGTTTCAGTTTCTTCTATAATACTATCAGCATCCTGCCATTAGCCATAGCCAGATACTCGTTTTACAGTGTTAAATAGGGATTGAGGTATCCTTGTCAAGCGTCTTTCTCAATGAGTTAACTCAAGATCATGACTCAGATTTAACTCAGAATTAAACATTGGATCGTTCATTCTGTATATTGCCTGTTTTGTTATTGTGTCCAGGTTTTTGAAAAACCCCTCCCACACACCATCAGATGTCAAAATAAAAGGTCTCATTTAGATTTACTGATCTCGATGGTAAAATAATTAATCTTCTTTTAAGATTAGGGTTTGTATATATTGATCTCGTTTGATCTATGGGACAAACAACTTGACAGTTTGATGTGTGTATCAAACATTATATGTTGTTGTTGTTGTATTGAATTTTACCCATGTCCACGACCAAGGGTTCTTTTACATGCGTACATTATTACACATGGGACCTCCGATATTATAGTCCGTCTCCGATAGGACTTGGCACTCTTTATCCTAGCAACTTATTTCGCCCGTGATGTTGTGCTCTCTCGGATTTCTTCAGATTAAATGTATTGTGATTTCTGTTTATATCTCTGGTGTTAATTCTTCTTCTTCTTTTAGTTTTTCTGCAGGGCACCTCTGGTGCATTTTCGCAAAAAACAGTGTGTAGCAGCGGCGAGCGTAATGACGGTAACTTATGATAGAGCAACCAGTCTGCCCTTGAATTGCTCTACTGTGTTGTTCGGTCGTATTGTGAAAGGGGGTCTTTTTGAGAAAAAAACATTTTTCTTCAGGAACCAATTTTTCATGAAATTTCTGTTCTAAACTCGTAAACAACTCTTTATAAATCATCTGGTGGCATATTTTGTGTGACTTCGACTTCTAAATACACTATTTTAATGTTTTTGCTGCTACCTCTTTGATTTATGAATTTGGAAAAATTATGAATTCATAGGTGTACATTTATAATCACTATATCAATATTAATCATCGTAAATTCAGAGGAACCATATCACCTATTAATTATGTTATATTATATACACCTGATGTACATCATATTAATTTACAGTATTAATCAGAAAATGTCATGATATTTTCAAAGCCCAACGGGAGAATTCGATTAATTAATGAATCATTAAAGAGATGGAATGAAGTAGATTGAGGGTCACCATCCAAGCACAAATTCAATTTAAAACTGATGATCATACAAATAATGCCATATTAACTTACAGAAGTATCCCCTGAGTGATTTCACAATAAAATTCTGACTGTATTTTACAAATGTTGGCTAAAATACCGGTTTTTTAATGTTCTCAAACTATAAAACCCATGTTCTTAAAACGGGTTTTTTGGACCCAAGCCCGCCAAATAATATCAATAATACCAAAAAATAGTCCGATTTGATTCAAATATAACCCCAAATGTTCAGAAAATGCCGGGCTTTCAGATAAAAGAATAGAAATATGCGACTGATTTTGTCAGGCACACACACACACACACATATTCCTAGGTCTTAATACCTCAACGGATATTACAATCTTAATTTTACTGTATTTTAAAAGTGACTTTTGAGAAAATGTTCCAAATATTAAACACGATTGAAAATTCCAAAAACATCATTCAATAATCACCCTGTTTCAAGACAAACTAAAAAAAGTATCTGCCTGTCTCCAATCTGAATTCCATCGAGATTATCTGATAATCGACCTAACTAACGACTGTAAGATCATATCATAAAAAGAAACCATGTGGTTGTGCAACACCGATCGACCTATTTGGACGTAGTACCGAAACAGAATTGCTCGAGGTCGATAATGGCATCGATACTGGACAATGACAGCAAAAAATATCATCCTGTTATTATTAGCCATTGTGCTAATTTCAACACTAATGACCACGCGATGCACCCCACAAGAATAAATGACATAGTTTTGGAGAATGTGGACCTGCGCTGAAATGGATTGTTGAGCATCTTGCTAATCGTATTCCAAGGGTGATAATATAATTGCAGCAACTGTTCTACTCTATCTGCATTTGGTGTGCCCGAAGGATCCGCCATAGGCCAAGTTCTGTTTAAACTACGAGATTAAAAAATTCCTCCTACGGTCAGGCCTTAATTACCCCCTCTACTCCGAAGGCAATCAGCTAAAGTTTGTTGTTGTCTCTGTAGCATCATGCGGGAATACTACCGTTGAAGACTGAGTACGAAAAGTTGAACTCAAATGAGACGTAAATGGTAGTGTTTCAGAAACAAAATATCAGACTTATTGTCAAGGATCTGATAATCCATGACTCAGTGATAACTCATTTTAATGTTGTTCCAAATGTTGACTTCTATTTGGATGAATTTTGACAGTGCAATACCTTGAGTAAATCATGCCAGACTGTTCATTTAGTCATAAAGATATCGATAGAGTATGACATCCTTTGAACGAAGAAACAAATAAAGTAATTGTAGTCTTATCACGAGCAGTATTGAGTACTGCATTTCCCTTCTCTACGGACTGCCGAAATCAACATATCCAAAAACTCAACAATAAAAACCTTAATACGGCTGCGAGTATTATAAAGTGGAGGGGTAAAGAAAACTAAAAGTAAAAACCCATTACGCCAATCTTGAATAAGCTTCACTGGCAGCCCAAAGAGAAGAGAAGAGAATTCAGAATTGTTATGCATTGATATGCTTGCATGATATCTCACCCACATTATTATGTAATCTTATTGATAACCCGTATTCAAAGGTATGCTGATAACTTAGTCCTGAAACGAAATGTGTCTCAATCAAAATTCTCCGAGTGGTTTTTCTCCAATGCTTCATCTATTATTTGGAAATCTCTCTCTGTTTTTACCAGGAAGTCTGACATAAAAACGTTTTCTTATAAGCATACACATCACACCCAAGGCACTCTAGACAGAGTTTTTATTCTCTCAGACATGCTATATTCTACTCAAGAGGAATAAGATTATCACTTTTATCTTATGTTGTTGTTGTTGTATTGAAGTTATTTATTTCCACTACATTGGTAATCCCAGAGTTTTCCAAGGCCACCTTATAAAAAGCCAGGGATTATTGTACATGCTAATATAAACATGGGACCTCATAGCTTATAGTCTGTCTCCGATAGGACTTGGCGCTCTTTTTATCCTAGCAATTTAAGAGAGCAGAAGGAACCCCTAAAAATGGTTTTAAATTCATCATGCCTGCACGGCTTTGAACCAGGGACTTTTGGCTTGCCAGGTGAACGTCTTACCCACGGAGCTATCCGCTACACTTTATTTTATGCTGCAAAGCCTATTGAGCATTGTGTACGATAAAAATTGGCGGTGTTTACTACATTTATTTGCATTATGGTAATTTCCATTA
>JASKDV010154148.1:0-13778 GCA_032466395.1 Aegires albopunctatus | reverse complement strand
ACAATCTTCAGGTGAAATTGGTCAATTGATATTTCCTCCTGTGTCGGCAAGTAGAAAAGATTTCTCTTCTATGGTTCTATTGGTGATCAGTAATGGATGTTAAATATTTTTGGTAACAGTAAAAAAATTTGGAAAATGTTTAAAAAAACAATTATTGGGAAATACCACTGGGAGACAAATGTATTGGTTTCAATTTTCAATCCATTTTCCTTGTAATTTTATTTTTTCCATCATTCTAGGTGTCGTCAGATGGTATTGGTGACTAAAAGGGCTCTTTTTGATGCCATTGATATGAAAACCTCTCAGGTGTGCACCATTGACTTATTAGTGATTAGGTTTCTGTGATGTTTCTAAAAGGATGAAAGTATTATTCATTCTGATCATAATGAATTTTGAAATGTATATTTGACCCACATAAAATCTTTTGAATTTTAAACACCTTTTTTTTAAACAAAATATTACATATTGTTTACATGTATTGCTTTGGTTTTGTAAATATTTTATTTCTCCATGAAGACCAATTGATTTTGAACAGGTAATTTTAGAATAATTGCTTACATAGTTTTTATTGATTTGTTTCATATTTGGCTTATCATTTACAAATGGATTTTAAAATTGTAAAATATTGATAATAATAACAATGATGACGATGATGATGATAATAATAATAATAATGACCCAAGAGAAACTCAGGCCTTTTTAAAAAGTTATTTCTGGTACGATCATGCAAACTTTTTAATGGAGCAGGACAAACTCGTGGCAGGCCAATATTTTGAGAAAGAGACATTGGCTTCTTAAATAGATATTTTTGTTTATCTTCCTTAATAAATGGAAATTGTTTTGATTGGATAGTATTTTTAGATTCCAACCAATGAGATTGCAACCTTGGAGCTTTTCAAATGGATATGTGTAGCTATTCACACTTTGTAACCTAGATTTTTTATTTGTGACTCGAGGCCATGCTCGTGCTGTAAATGCTAGTTACTTGACATCCGAGCCTTTTTGGGATTAATAAAAATTTAAATTATGATAATAATCAAATACCTTCTAATAAACATATGAGCCAAATTTGACTGAGGCTTTGAAAAGAAACCATTACAAATATTCTGACTACGACCAAAACTTTCATCCTAATAACCTCATTAGCAAAAGATATGTCTTTAAAATGTCTTATTTTAAGATTTTTATTATAATTTTGACCTCGAGTTGGCAAAGAAATCCATTCTTCCAGGAGCATTCCCAGCCTACTTTCACTTTTTTCGTTTAGGATCATTGAAGCTTTGTATCTGATTTTTATCATTGCGTTTGTTTCATCATTGTAAAGGGTCAGCTAGTAATATTAATGATAACAATAATAATTATGAATTGTGCACCCAGGTATCGTATTGATGATGATAATCATAATCATACTAATACTTACTTACTTTACTTTACTGATCGCCAACTGCTGGACGTCGTCCTTTTCCAGCAGCCAATGCCAGGTTATGATATCATGCTGTGTTTTTAAGTTGCTGCAGAGAGGAGTATAGGCTATTGTAGATGGTTGGATTTGGTGATAGTAGCTGTTGTCTTAGTTCGCTTGGGTCATCATACTAATAATAATAATCATAATCTTGATGATAAATATTAGTATTCCCATTCCCATCTTCCAACAGCTCTAGGCACTGAAGTACAGCCTGTATAGTCACACTTCTTTCGCTCAAATTCGGATTGGCATTTTTGCTTTGATTGTTTTGGCTATTCTCAAAGAAATATGTTTTTTTTCCATAAAGATACACAATTCTGCCTGTTGGTTTGTAGAAAATAAATGAAGTATTAAAAGCAGCCAATGATGTTTAATTTATTGTATTTTCTGAATAGCCTTCTGTTAATTTGAACTCACATTACAGTAGTTACCATTGCCTTTGTTTTCTTGGTCATTTATTATTTTAGATTTCCGAGGATCCAGAGGTTCGAATGAAAGTTTTCCGTCACCACTTTCAACGCAACAATGGAATTTCTAATTATCTGACTCATGAAGACAGACAAACTATTGATCTTGACTCAAAAATTACTTGGGAAACTAGATTAGAGAAAAATTGGATTGTTTCCAACAAAAAGGTAGGGTCCAGTTGTGTATGTTTGGCATTTTTTAGAAGTTTTGAACTTTACATTCCTTTTCATCATACTGATTTTTCAAATTTCTCATGTGCTGATGACTTGGCTTTTGAGATTGCAAATATATTTTTTTGATCTTTGGTTAAAATGAAATTGTTTAAAAGACCTATCAGTTTATGTGATATAAATATTATGGCTGAAGGCGGTCCCTTATAAAAGTTGTAGGAATACGATCCTTTAAACATTCAGTACGTACAACAAAGCCTAAAGAGAATTAAGATTATAAGAGTATTTCTTGTTTAAATCCCTATAGATGAGGGAATGAGAGAAGTATTGATTTCCAAGTTATGGGATCAATGTATGTAAATTCTTTTTCCATAGCAGAAAATATTGAAAAGGAATTTGTTGGTGGACCAAGAATCATATGTTTTGCACTTTTTTGTCATACCTTTGTAATGAAGTCATTGCATTGAAGGCTATTGATTATGTTGTATACTTTTTCCAGATGAAAAAAGGCAAATACATTGCGATGCCAGTTGTGTTAGAGGAGGATAAAGATTCCATATTGCTTTTGACTAACTTGGTAAGTGATGAAACACCAATGAAAAGTATAAATATAACCTCATGGTAAATGTATATTAAAAAGTTATTTTATTGATTTTGATTTGCTAGCAAGATTATAAAGTATATTGAAATGTTTTTTGATAAATGACTAATTTTTCAATGATCTTATATGCTATGTTGCTGTTTATGATACAATCCTTACCACTTAACATTACACCTTTCAGTGAATCTTATTAATGCTATCCAAAGCATTATTCGTTTTGATAAAATGATGAGAGTTTAATCATAACTGAACTGGTCATGGTTGTTTGCTAAAAAAATCCATATATATGATGATAAGTATGTGATGAAGTACAATTGTCACAGAAAAGAAAGCAAGAAGCAATAATTATTTATTAACTCTTCTTATGTCAGGTTTCTTTATTATTATTTTTTAATCCATAGACCAATGGAGAATGGGTGTGTTATTGTGATATCCCATCTGGTAAGGACAGATGGTGAGTCATTTGTGTTGGATGTTATTAGAGGTCCTTCCACCTTGCATTCATATTTTAGTATTTTAAACACTCTGTATGTAACAACATATTAAAGAATATAATTAATTATCTCATAGTCATTGTTAAATGCCAAGAAAAGAACAGTTAAACCCATTGGATAAGATCAATTGTTTACACGGTAAGATGAGCTCTTTCATTATATAAGAGGAAATCATATATTTCCTTATGATTCTCTTTACTCCTTTAAATTTGATGAAAAATCCATAGAATAATGAAACCACAATAAAGGAAAAATATATTTTTTAAAAAGAAGAGAAAAAGGAACTTGCATCAATTGATTTTATGTTGTTTATTTAGTCATTTCAAACTGTTAATCTTTATTTTTTACTGCTCCGGATTCATTAATTTTCATGTGATGATTTATTTCCTGTTTTGTTTTGCTTTTCATTATTTTCAGTACAACCTGCACCAGTCTATCAGCTGATTCAAATTACATTCCTCCTCTTTACTCTAATAATAAGGTAAGTACAAAGCTGTGAAGATATTTATTATTTAGTCGAGATATGAATATTTTGTCTAGGCTTATTTTTCACTTAAGCTTATATTATTATATTGAATGGTGGATGTGATGCTTGCTTCAAAAACCAAAGGTGTTAGGTTTAAAATCTATTAAAGAACAATTCTATACGATTCAAATTCAAATCTTTATTTATTGTCAGTATATAAAATTGAGTAACATACATTTAAACTATAAATAAATACATAGAATAGAATCCCAAGAAAAGGCTCGGGTAAACCGTAAAGGTTTTTAACCGACATAATCACATGAAAATAACAAGGCATAAAAATCGAAATAGCTAAAAATTACAAATACAAGGTTTACGAATTGATTATGTAATTTGTTGTCGAACGTATATGTTCGGGCAATTGGTTCCACAGAACTGCAGCAGCATTACTGAAGCTGTTTTTACCGAAAGAAACAGTTCTTACTTATGGAATGTTTACTAAGTTTGTTTTTCTGAAGTTGTAGTTTCTTTCTTTAAATGAGACCAAGTCATGTAAACATGATGGTGACAATTTGTATAGGATTTTAAAAGTTTCATTTGCGATGGCATGAATTCTCTTTAATTCTAAAGCTGTCTTGATCATTGCAGTATATGAAACGAAGAGCACGCTCTTGAATTTTTTCTAGTGATAATTATTGAAATTCATTTTGATTCTCCTTAGAGCTTTTCTGGTCAATTTCATACCAATTTCTTCTCTTGTCAGCACTTGAAATTTCAAGGTGCAGACGTCAATGCTACATCACAAACCCACTTAGTGATCATTATTCCTGCTGGTGCTAAAATGGTAAGATTGTACTATCTTTTTGTAGTTTTGAGAATGTTTAAATTTAACCAAAAAATTATTTGTATTTTATTGTTGGTTTTTTTTGTTGTTTTTTTTTTTGTTTTGTTTTTTTTTTTAATAAAACCAGACATCCACAGATTTTCTTTCTTTTTGTTCTTTTTTCTTTTCTTTGTTTTTAAAATCATACCTTCCTTCAAAGAAAGGTTATATATCATTTAGTTCTAGCTCTATGTTGAAATTTCAGGGTTTCGCTGGGTTCATAAAATTTTTCTGATTATATTACTTTATCTTATTATCAGGCACTACTGATACAACATATTTGTTTATTTGTCATTGATTTTCAAATGTGCAGATATAAAGAACAACATTGCAGTGAGAGAATATGACTGAGTGTTAATTTTTTAATTCAAAATAATGTATGATTTGTTTATTTTTGGCTTTGAAATTCTTGACAGATGGTAAAACATCGTAAAAAGAAAAAAAATGCTCTAATTATGCTGAAGTCAATGACATGGTTTTGAGCTTTTAGGATAGCTTAGACATCTTATTGTCTGATTTCTTGAAGAATAATTTTGAAAGTAAGTAATTTTTCAAGCAATATTAATTAATATAATACAGTGCAAGCTGGTAATTGGGATGCCCTTATTTCGCACGATTGTCGCGGGACGTAATTATTTTCTATATATTTTTACTGGATAATTGGGACACCATTGGGACAAAGTGTATCACATCTGTCCCATCATCTGGTGAATTTATAGTATAGTGTCCCCCGAGATAGATCTAACCTTTGGCTGTGTTAACCTGAACCGCTGGTAGGGAAAGCAAAGATTTTATTGTTTATCTGTCAATGTTGTTCACTATGCGGCTCATGAACCTGGCATTGATAGTTGTGAATGAAGCTCGGTGACCGACCATTACTGGCACTCGGCATGCCTCCATCCCGAGCTGGGTGCGAGACCGTTCAGATTGCAGATTTCTTATTGGTGTGATATTATATTGAATGACAACAGCCATGCGTGTATTGAACATGTCATACTTGGTGCGAAACATAAATAATTATAAAAAATAAGAGTAGACATTCAAATCTACTAACTTTAACGGCTTTATTTCACTTTCTGATATGAATATACTGTATACAAATGGCCCTCGCTTTTTCGGGACGCCGCTTAATCGGGACGATTCTTATGGAACATACGTGGAATGCATTGTATCATTTCTTATCAAAACCATTTTCAAATGTTCTATGAAGCTTTCTAAGAGTGTACATAAAATTATCCTGCTTTTACAGGTATTTTACATTCATTTTACAGGTATCTATTTTTGCTGATCGATACAACAGCAATGAGAGGCATTTGATCTATCAAATGCCTAATGTTTATGACAGCATTATCTCCTTCCCCATCTCAGCAACAGATGGTGCTGCCATGTTGAGGATAAAAAATGAATCTGTGTTTTATAGTCTTCACCTAGCTGGTCTTTCATTGCCGTTTAGCACATACACGGCCAAAATCATTCCACAAGGGTGTGCAAAGCACCACCCAGGTCAGTTTTGAAATTGTTTTATCTTTTCTGAATGAAGTCTTTGATCTATTACTATTATACAAAACCTTTTTGGTTGTCTGAGTGCTTTCATTAAATATCTTTTTTATCACTCCTGAAAGAAGATTTGAATTTTTGTTGAAAGAAAATGATTCTCTAATACATTTTAATTATTTGCATTTCTTACTTTACAGCTTCAAATGAGGGCAGTGTTTTACGTCTTAAAATTCCTTGGAGTAATGAGGACACTTATACTTTTGCAGGGTATGTTCCTTATTTTGAATGATGTCCAATTAAAGCTTCTTTCACCACAACATTTAAAACACCCATTGTTGAGAGAGTGTTGAAGTGTACACTAGGCCATCATGTGTCAAAACAGAAGGTGTAAAATGGGTACTTGGCTATTGGTAAATGAAAATCTTTTCAGTATGCTAGAGTGAAGCGCCTTTCATTGGTTGCACCTCTGCATGCCCCCAGGGGTTGAGATGGACTTTGAATTGCAATGGCCTGCCAGGGAAGCTCTGTAAAGGGCATTGAGCATATTTGGTGGAAACACACAATATAAGAACGCTCTTTACTTTATTATTATAACTATTATTATCATCTTCATCTTCATCATCATTATTATTATTATTATTATTATTATTGATGTTGTTGCTACTGTTGTTATTGTTACCAGCTGACCCTTTGCAGCATTGCTTGCAATAATTATACAAACACAATTTTAAAAAATCCGAAACAAAGCTTCAAGGATCCTAATCTATCTGAAAGTGAAAGTAGGTTGGGCTTGCTGCAGGGTAATTGATATCTTTGCCAACACGTGGCCAAAATTGTAATAGAAACATTAAAATAAGATTGTTTATAGATAGATTTATTGCTATTGAGGTTTTCAACATAGGAAGATATTACTATTTCAAAATTTTTGTCACAGTCAGATTATTTTTTAGTGATGTCGTTTCAGAGCCTTAGTCAAATTAAAATTTTGCCACATACGTTTATTAGAAGGTATTTGAATTTGATAATGATGATGATTATTATTATTATTTTTTTATTTATTTTTTTTTGTATGGATTCTTGTCATTAGTATCATAATGAAATTGTCCTTCTCTATCTAACCAAGGTATGGCAAAGAGGCCATTCTTCCTATCAAGCTTCAAAGTGGGCGCCCATCAGACTACGACTGGAGACTGGATGCATCTGAGCCTCATCTTGAAATGTTTCTCCATCCTAAATGTCAATACCAGCTCCGTCTTATTGCCTCCACTCAAGAAGCCCTAGGCCAGGTAAGAAAAAACAATATGTATTAAGTCTTGCTTGTCAGGCCTGGCCTTCTCATTCCCATTCTGCCATTTGAATCCAAAACGCAGAATATCATTGAGCATAAAGAGAAATATTCTGCATTTTGGATTCAAACGGCAGCATTCCAGCAGGGTCGCCAATTCTCCGTAAATTTACAGACTTCTGATATTCTTTTTTTTTCGTCTGTTAATCTGCATAATTCTTAGTCGTAGATTGATAGGTGATGGAACTTCCGTAAGAACACCATAGATTTTGCGTTGGTTCAGAATATCTAACATCTGGGTCCCTGGTGTGTGATTCAACTGTCAATGTTGCTTCAGTCATTTGAAAACACTCACAAGCATTGTGTCTGCCGTACAAAGTTGAGAAAGTATCTCAGTCTTATCAATATGGTTTGAACTTTTATTTCAACATTTTCTAGAGCTAGATCTGGATTCAAGTGTTTCAACATGGATGGTGATAATAATTTGTGTACTGAGACGGTCGCCTGAATTTTCAACATTTTACTGGTACTCAATTTCCTTATGATATGTTTCTCTTGATTCTGCCCTTTGCATCATTGAATTTCTTGACAAATATGTTTTTATGTTATAAGGGCTCGACATAAGGCTTATGAGTTGGTCAGTGTATTCCTGCATGCCTCCGCAAAAGTTCAAAAATAAATAAATTTAGAATCTGCATCCCAGTTGCAGAATCATTTTTCAACTCCTTCAGTAGTTCATAGTGGTGTATCTTTCTAGTATACTGACACTACCTTTATCTAGTGTAATCGTTTTACACCAAAATAAGGTCAGGAAAATTCATATTTATGCCTCTTCCAAAGAATTAGCATCACACCATATTGAGAATTGACCTTTCAATCATTAGCCTAAATGCCCTGGAACATGCCAGGTATCGTATCCATTTTCTGCAGATAAATATATACAAAAAAGGCTTTTTTTCTTATATGAAATATTTTTTCATTCATTTTGGACCCATGCCCAAAAGCTATACTGATTAAGCCACTAGACTTTCTCATTACCTGTAGAAGAAAAAGGAAGCATTACCCATTCAACAAATTGTATGGTCCTCATTGAAAAATCCATAATGATTGTTGTATTTTAAGAACAAAAGAATGAGGGCAAATACCGTTACCTCTTCACATTGATATTGAGAAGGGTATGAAATGTAAATAATTGGATTATATCAGGAAAACCAATGGTGATAAATCATGTCAAGGGTTTACATTCTCATTCTTCTTCAGTTTTCCCATTACACTAATGTATTTCATAATGTACTTCATATGCATTATCTGAAATTCATGATAGCAGAGAAGGTAAACCTTCCTTTAGAGGTACCACTCTTTCAATGGGCATAACAACAAAATTGAATCCTACCACATCCACCTCCATTCATTTTGCCCTTGCTCTCCAACATAAGTTTTAGAGTGCACAATCTGTTGAGCTCAAATTATGAAGAGCAGTGAAGTACGAGTACAAAGCAAGCTGATTTTAGAATACTGCTTAATCAGAACAGCTGCTCATTTGGGTTAGAATTCTTTCTTTAACAACTATGCTGGTTAGTCAGTACAGCCTTCACTTAAATGAAACAAGTAACAATTAGCATGATCCCAAATCAAGAAAAGCTTCTAATGTGAAAATTGCCGAACCGTAAAATTCCTACACAATTATCTGTTTATATGTAGTCAAAAAAATATCCCCATAATTAAAGTAAATAAAGGTAGTAAGAGAACTAATAATTCAGATAGTCAGACATTTAACATCCCTGCATCTAAAAATGATTGCCATAGTCATTCTTTCCTCCCTAGCACCACAAGAATGTGGAATAAATTTAATCTCGATTTTAGAAGTAGTGAAAGTGTTGATACTCTTAAACAAAGGCTACAATATGAAATACTCAGATCTCCATGCAATTAATTAGCTAGCATAATACTAATATCCAATACTTCAAATATAGGTGGGATTTTTTTTTGTCAGTTTATTTGAAGAAGAAGAAGAACTTGAGTGATCATTATGTCATAGGCACACTTAGGTTTAATATTATTATTAGGCCTATTCCCTGAGAACCCGATGGCTCACTCACATGGAGTGTGTCATTGGGGAGTCTCGAGATTAGCTAATGGCCGGTTCTTGGTCGGATAGGAGAGGCTAGGCGTACCCTGCAGCTCTATCAAAGGTAGGGAGTAGGATGGAATAAATTGAAAATGGATTAGTTGGCAACCATGGACTGGGAGAAAGAAATGATAATGGACAAAGGCGCTTGTGGATTTTGCATTGGAAAATGATATGGTCATTACAAATGCCATGTACTATATGCACTAAAGATGTCTCTACACCTGGACATCTCCAGATAGGCAAACAAGAAATCAGAATGATTATATTCTAACAAGCAAAAGGTGGAAGTCATCGATCACAGGTGTACGAACACTTCCAGGTGCCGATTGTGAAAGTGACCATGAGCTGCTAATGGCAAACATGAAATTACGACCAAAAATTTTTTAATCCACTCCTAAACCAACATGATATGACGTATCCCTAATTCAATTCAACATCAATTACAAGATAGATGTAAAGAATCATTTGCTGCCTTACAAGATGTGGCAGAGGAAATGAAACCCGAAGAACTGGCTGAAAATATTGAGAAAAGTTTCCATGAATCGGCCTCGAAATATCTTCCAAAGAAGAGACATAAAAACAAACCATGGATATCAGATGAAGCGCTTCTTGCAATTGAGGAAAGGAGGAAAACGAAGCAGAAATATGACACAACCTCAAGAGAATATAAAGATGTCAAGGGATATGTTAAACATCTTATTAAGAAGGGACAAGAGAGAAGCACTCAAGCTACAACTTGGAAAAATAGAAATTGCCATGTTGACTAATAAAACGCAAGAAAGGCATCAAGAAATTAGTAAGATGACTAGATGATTTAACCCAAAATTAACCACCATCAAAGATAAGCATGGCAAAACACTAATAGGCCCAACAGAAATTGGGAAACGCTGGAAAGAATGTTGTTATGAGATGTATGACAGTCCTAACAGGAATCTTATACCCATGGAACCAAATGGAGAAGAGCTAGCTCCGATGAGGTGGAATGGACAATACGGCAACTCACTGATGGCAAATCAACTGGTTACGATCAGATCACTGCAGAAATGATAAAAGCAAGTGGTGATGAAGATGTAACACTATACCATAATATACTAAGTAAAAAGATTTGGAAAGAAGAAAGATAGCTCTCTGAATGGGTAAAGGCAATTTTTTTTCCTATACCAAAGAAGGGAGATCTACATCAATGCACTAATTACCGCACAATCGCTCTTAGCAGCCATGCCAGCAAGATTTTGCTCAAAATTATTATGAAACGGCTTCAGAGAAAAGTAAGTGAAGAAGTGAGCCAGACTCAAACAGGATGTCGCCCAAACAGGGGCACCCGAGACCAGATTTTCAACTTGAAAATGTTTATTGAAAAAAGCAGAGAAGCAAACGTTGATCTTCATATGTACTTTATCGAGTACAACAAAGCGTTTGACTGCGTAGCCCATCAAAAGAACTCTGAAAGACTAAATTGACACTATCAAATAGTCAATCTCATACTCAATCTCAAAGAACAAATGGCATCCGTCAGACTTGAAAATAAAATGACAGATTGATTTCCGGTAAAATGTGGAGTACGGCAGGGTTGCATTCTTTCACCTTCATTATTACATTTATATACAGAAGTAATAATGAGAGAGGTAAATGCAGAAGGGCAAGATAAAGAATACAAATTATATTACGATGCACTAAAGATAAATGGAAGACAGATTACTGATCTTCGATATGCGGAAGATACTATTGTTCTTCTGTCCCCCATAGCGAATGGGCTAGATAGATTAATGCATTCAGTCAAAAGACACAGTGAGGACAAGAATCTCCTTCTCAATGCAAAGAAGACAAAAGTAATGGACATGGATAAATGTTCCGAAACTTGCACTATTGTCATTGATGGGGAACAATTTGATAAAGTGACAAACTTCACTTACTTAGGTGCAAGAATACATGCAGATGGAAATACCTCCCCAGAAATTAGAAGACGGTTGATACTAGCAGCGGCCAAATTGGAAAAAATACTTAATATCTGGAAAAGCGAAAACATCCAACTAAAGATGAAAATTTATAGAACATGTATCTTTCCTGCTGCGCTGTATGGATATGAGTCCTGGACTATCATAAAGGGTGGTGAAGAAAAAAATGCATTTGAGATGAAATGCTATAGGAAGATACTCAGTGCGCCATGGATAGCTAAATAAAGTAATGAAAACAAAGAATATTTTGAACATCAAATAGTTGCGCTTGATAAGAACTATTAAAAAACAAAAACTATCATTCTTTGGTCATCTCAAAAGACATAACATTTTGGAAAAACTGGTATTGGAAGGCATGATGTAAGCGAGGAAGGGGGCGACCAAGAAGACGATTATCACAAGATATAACAGAATGGTTGGACTCTTTATTGACTGAATGTGATTGAACAGCGCAAGACAGAGATAAGTTTCATATTATGGCAGTGTGGGAGGCAACGTCTATGCATGATACACCATAGCAGAGAGAGAGAGAAGGGGGGGGGTTGAATTTATATTGACTAGCTATTGTCTTCTTCTTTTATTGTGATCAGCTTTTTCTCCTTTTTAAAATTTTCTTTTCTTTCAATTTATTAATTTTTTATTCATTTAGTGTGGGTGTGTGCGTGCGTGCGTGTGTGTGGCTTCCCTGTCGACCCAGCAGTGAAAGGGTAGCTAGATCTGTTTAGATCCGGCGAAAGTAGAGTCGGCATTGAAAGCAATAATATAGCAAAACTACAACGTGAATCCGTATGCCTTTAAAAAGAAAAAAGATCTTACTCTCCACTCAATAATTTCTCTTATTCTATATTCTAGATTTAAATCAAGCATTAAGCTTTAGCGGAGCAGACAGCAATATCATATTCTTAACTAATGCATCCAATATCCAAGTACTCTTTATCCACGAGCAAAGCTGGGCACCCATCTTGTCACTTCTTAAAACACAATTTATCTTCGTATATCATAAAGTTAATGTGCAATCTTTTAGTTCATCTATCAATGCCAAGTATGTTTCTTTCACTATCAGACTTATACTATACTATACACTGCTTGGATATTTAAAAAATTGAAACTGCAGACTGGTAAAGAAGTCTCCAGAGGCCAAAAATCGCAGTTACAGCCAAACGATCCTTAACTGATATGGCTTTTCGATATCTAGTCTTTTTCTGATTTCTGGGACCAACATTATTTGTTAGCTTTTTGTAAAATTTTGTAATGTGCATGATCCATTGCACTTAGTAGAACCGTGGCGGTTAGAAAAGTTGTCGAATCCAAAATTTTCGGCATTTTTTCTTTTTCTTTAACGAACACAAAATAAAAAAGGCTCCCGAGGCTGTTATCAAAATCAAATCCATGTTTGTTTACATGTACTGACTAGCATGCAGTGGCACACAGAGAACACATGTTCGGCGAACAGAAACAAACAAAAACGAACACAAGTACTTTTGGATCAAACCTGGCTTTATAACGAGGAACGAGAAAACTGACATTGACCTTGCTGTAGTAATTAATTAACAATTAAAGGTGCAATGCTTTTATTATTATTGACCAATGGCAATGCTCTATTTACAAATGTCCGGAGCTATGATTATTCTGCTGAACTTGGTTGCGAATCAAGCTTTGACAGGATTGTGAACGTCTCACCAATTTTGTGGGCTGCTAGATCAAGTCTAGTCAAATGAATATCTTTTGAATAATTTTGAACCAGTATGGGCTGCCTTATCTCTTGCTTGAGGAAACCCAGTGGACAAGTACCACTAGAGGAATCAACAGATGAACCTAAAGTATACTCTTGGTAAGTTGATTGCCGGTAAAGTTGCATGGATCTAGATTTAGATCTAGATCTATATATCTAGATCTAGATCTAGATATATCTAGATCTAGATAGATTTCTAGAATTAGAATCTGGAATCTAGATCTAGATCTAGATATCTAGATCTAGAAATCTAGATTTAGATCTAATATCTAGATCTAGAATCTAGATCTAGATCTAGATCTAGATTCTAGATAGATTAGATTTAGACTGGTTCTAGATTTAGATCTAGATATTTAGATCTAGATCTAGATCTAGATTAGATATCTTAGAGGCCAAGTGTCTGAATTAAGTAATTCTAGATTCTAGATCTATTATATCATCATGACCATAACGATGAATCTAAATCTAGACTTTCTAGATCTAGATCAGAATCTAGATATCTATATATATATATATATATATATATATATATATTATATAGATCTATATATATATAGAGTCACCATGCCCCTTACCGTCACCCTAAGCCTTGTGACGGAAGCATTGGACGATATCGTGAATAACTGCTGAA
>JASKDV010153926.1:0-13781 GCA_032466395.1 Aegires albopunctatus | reverse complement strand
TCTCTCTCTCTCTCTCTCTCTCTCTCTCTCTCTCTCTCTCTCTCTCTCTCTCTCTCTCTCTCTCTTTTTCTCTCCCTGTGAGTTGTAACAATGAAGTAAGTCCCAAACAAAAAGTTATGAAAAGATAAGTTATTATTTGAGGCACATTCATTAACTATTAACATTCCATCCATAATCTCATATTCATTACATATTATTTCAATCAATCATTTGTTCATTTTTAGATTTATTTAGTTAAAAGTTAAAGTTAAAGACATGTATATTCATCCCTACCCTATCCCACACCAAACAATAGAGGATACAATGGTCCACACATATTTCTCCCAAGTTCAGCCTATATGGGATCTTTAGAAGTAGAAGGTCAATAGGAGGATTTGGGGGAAGGGGGATTAAACCCTGAGGTTGGGGAAGGGACTGTATCAATAGAAAATGAGGGCCTTTAATTGCATGTGTTCCTGCATCTGCAAATTATTAATTATTGGGGCAATTGATGCTGTCATGTACATGTAGTAAATCTCTAGCTGAATTCTTACTTTGAGACCATGTAATACTGTATGTGGTACAATATTTTACCTTGTATGTGGTACAGTGTATACTGTATAAATATGAAGCAAGATCCAAAACCATTTGCTTATTGATTGAATTAACAACTAAATGAATTTTAACAGCCGGCAAAGATGCACGGACATATACAGTATAATCTGCTTATATCGACATCCTGCGGGAAGTGGATTTAATGTTGATATATAAAAATGTTGATAAATAAAAATACAATGCCAAAGAGGGAAAAACAAAGGGAGATCAGCGGTAAACACACAACATCGATTTTTGCCCTCTATTACTACTTTTCCTATAGTTAGTAGAAGTAGGCCTACTAATGCCTGGTGAGTCAATATGAATATGACGGGTATACAAAATAATAAAGAACAAATTCATGACAGTTAGTGAGACATTTCCACCATAAGTTCCTGTTGTTTTCATGGAAATCATGTCGATATAGACGAGAAGCCAGAAAAAAATGTCAATATACGAGGTAAAGATATTGAAGGAAAAACACCGTAATTGAAAAATATCTCGATACATCGGCTCTCGATATAAGTGGATTATACCGTACCTTTTATCGAATCATTCAAGAATACTATTGTTATGAAACCAGCCTTGTTCCTTTGATGACTGCTACACCATCTCAGGGCATATTGACAAGAGTCTATCTTCTGGTGAGTAACTGATCCATCCAAATTCAACTTATTCTTGTCTTTTCTACTCCCTTGGCAACATGAAATCAGTCTGACACTAGCAGTGTTTTACTTTTACTACTTTTAGGAATACCAAGGTATTCTATCATTATCAACAATGTCTATTCTTCATCTTTGTTCGGGATGTACATGAAATAACAAAAACTAAGTCCTTTTTAGGGCTATCATTAATAAAATCATTACCACATTCTTCATTGTTTTGATCTATGTATATGAATGAAAATAATAAATGACATACAGGTGTATTTATTTTATGTAATATATTGAATAAAAGTATTATATATTACATGTATATTGTTTTCATAAGTGGGTTTTTTTGGTTTTTGTTTTGTTCATTTTTCATTGATGTTGCAGTTGAGTTAAAGTTAATGGGTTTTTTTTTCCACAGCCGCTACCATTATGGCAATCAATTGAGTTAAGTTTTTTTGTTTAAAAAGAGATGAAAGAGAGAATGAGTGTTTACATTTGAATATTAACGAGGGATGTGTCATAGTTATATTATTAACTTTAAGTTTAATTGAAGACATTGGCAAAAGGATTTGATGTCAAAAAGAGATTAGAAGTAGTGCTTTCTCTAGATCTGCAACCAAAAACTTACAACACAAGGATTTATTAGTATTAAGGACAATAAACGGTCTGGTTATTCTGATTCATGATGGGCACCTCAATAATAATTTGGTTTCAATATATATATCCATGTTACTTTTGGCAAGTATACTGTCAGTGGTCAGTGAACACCACAATCACACATTGGACTGGGTTTGCTGGTAGGCCTATATATACTTTTAATATTATAGTGTTTTGCCATGGTAAAGTATTGTGAGCACTTTCAGTTTTAGAAAAATACAAACATTGTTATGTACCTGTAAATTACAAAAACACAATCACACAATGGATTCATCCTCATAACCCAGTCATTAAGCATTTGAATTGTTTGACGCTGCAGCAAACAGGAGCAGACATTGTGGATCACTACTTTGGTGATCTCAGGGTTTTCAAGGACTGCCTTAAAAACAGCCATGGTTATATTACATACATGCATTATAACACAAGGGACTTCTTAAATTACAGTCCGTTTCTGATAGTGATAGGACTTTGCGCTCATTTTATCCTAGCAACTTGAGAATGTCTGATAAATAAAAACAAACTCGGACAACTTCAAAAACAAAATGGTGCTTCCAAAAAGTCTTCATCACATAAACAGGAAAAAATATAGAAAGATAAAATAAAAGCTTTTTGTTTTAAGTCCATTGATAGTTCATAGTTTAGTAATGAATTCTTGGATTATAATACAACTAAATATGCAAAGTAGAATATATTATTAAATATTATGCAAAGTAGAATATATTATATTTAAAAAGTTACACCATTGATGTTAAATGCACAAATGAGTAATAGCCGTGTAACTTACTGTAAGAGTAAAGTAAAAGTAAAGTGCTCAAAATCAAAATTATTAGTATTAGTTGACAATGAAGAAAATATTGAATACATTAAGAATATGAAATAACCACCTAGAGACAAAGACAAACATCTATAGAATGAAAGAAACGAAAAAAATCTAGTGATGCAGACGGGAACGAAACAGCCACCTCTACGATGGCACTGAGTCGCCTTGCCCATGAAGAAGAAAGCAATCTTCGACCTAAGCAATCATTGAATCTCTAAAAAGAGATAAAAATCAATTAGGTCTATCTAAAGCTTCCCCCATCCTGAACTTGTAGTACTATTATTGGCTGGGATCTTCCCCATGTACACACCAGATCTAATTATAAACAGTTTTTCATTCCTTCATAGATCTATAATGAACGACAAGCACAACATTCACTGAACAAATACAATACAAATAGAGTACCTCGAAATCAACAGGGTTGATTGTAGTATTTGTAGGTAAATAGGGTTTGAGGCAGTGGAGTTTCAGATAAATCATATTAAAACATTAAGAATATGAAATAACCCCCTAGAGACAAAGACAAGAATCTAAAGAAATAGAACGAAACGAAAAAAATCTATTGATGCAGAGGGGAACAAACCTGACACCTCTACGACGGCACCGATTCGCCCCGCCTAAGAAGGAGAAAACAATCTTCGACCATGTCATTGAATCTCTAAAGAGATAAAAATCAATTAGGTCTATCTGAAGCTTTTCCCATCCTGAACTTGCTGTACTATTAGTGGCTGGGATCATACCCGCGTGCACACCAGATCTAATTATAAGGTTTTTCATTCCTTCATAGATCTATTAAGCGACAAGTACAACATTCATTGAATAAATACAATACAAAGAAATCGCCTCGAAATCAACAATGAAGGTATGCATTTTACAGATTTACCCTTTTTAACTAATTATACATAAAATATGTACGTATGTAAATGTCTACCCATATTAAAACTTTGTTTTTCTTTTCAACTTCCATTTAGTAGAGGAATGTTGTAGTTGTATAGACATAGATATTACATATGGAATCTAGTAATTGAGGAATGACAAATCTGGCAATGTATTTTCAGCTCAATTTCTATAACACAAGAAAATTCTGGAATATAAAAACAGCAACAAAGAGATTTATGTGATCTATGATGAGCTTAATTAAAAAGAAGAGTGAATGCAGTATTTTAATTTTAAAGGCATATATGTACATTAACATATGTATCAGCAAGTACATCTCTATTTAACAAAATTTTGAAGGAAATAACCCCTGACAAATTCTCTTCGCTTCAAAGCCAACTTTACTCTTTTATTACTTTTAATATAATATAACTGAATGGATCTGGCTGCCCTATTCTACAAGAAGAATTAACTAAATAACTTGTAGGTAGACTGGCCAAATTTTTTAAGGAGAATTAAATTAATTAAAATATAAATTCACAACAAACTAATGCCAAAAAAAGTTATTTTGGATTTTTAAAAAGTGATAGTCTTAAACTGCAATCTACATTGTAGTTCTAGCAGACTACTATTAGTAATGGAAATACATGTACATGTAGCAACCTATTTGGCCCGATTCATCTTAGGTCAGAGCTACTGTGTAATGGATCTACAGTTATTTCAAGTACAATATAATTCAAGGTTCAGTTGTCTGAAAATGGGGACATTCCCGGTATGTATCCAACAAAAATATATATATAATTATATCCACTTGGTATTCTTGAAGAAATATTCTAAATTCCCCATTGTTTTTAGCCATCTGATCCACGTTTATATTTCATAGGAATGAAGAAGAATTGAAAGAGGCAGATAAAGATATATGAAGTATAAATCAACAACCATGGATGAAGAGAAGCAACATTGTTTGGACACATAATAATGAGACGAGGTGGACAAATATTTCACCTATACAAGTGGTTTCATCATTCTAAGTCAATGGTTAAAACAGAAAGTAAAATAATTCACATATTGTATCCACACACAAGTTGTTCTGATTTGTTCATTTCATTATAAAATGTGACCACAAATAATATCCATCTCATTGTCATTATTGGACAAATCAGATTTCCTATTCTTATTCTTGCTAGTATTTCTAGGTTAATGGCCTAAATTATTATTAAGTTACACTGTATCATATAAGACTTTGATAATTTAATTCGTCGCTCTAGTATTGCATCAATCCCAATATAAAATCTTTTAGGATATTGATACAGACGAAAGAAAAAGACAAGACAAGACAGGGTGATAACTTTTTCTTTTTAAGCATACATTGATTTTTAGAAGAGTGAAAGAGAAAAAAAGAAAACAGGACAAGTAACAGTGAAATTCAATCAATTTTCGTGAAATATTCTCATTGATGTTATGTTACAATCATTTTTTCTTTAATTCATGAGTTCATTTGTAAGTTCATTCAGATACTGAGTAATGGAGTAGATGAGTGTATCAGTATTAATATCTATTAACATTGGCTAAGTCATTGCATTTGACTAAGAGTAGATCTAAATATATATGTTCATGCTTAAAAAAAACCACACACCAAATTCTTGATTAAAATTACATAACCACTGACTCTGACATTTAAAATTACACTATGACATGCGCATTGACATTCATTAAAAATCTAATGATAAATTTGAAGATATTTGGCCATTATCAATTATGTATGAGTAATACACATTATGTATATCATTATTAAAGTAAAAAGCATGGTTTTTATCATATATTATGATGACATAAAATTGTTTTGTAGTAATTATTGTTAAAACATAAGCAAAAGTTACAAGTTTTAAAAATTTCTTTGATGGATGACAGGGAGATATTTCAAATATTTTTTTTTTATCACCCTCAGTAAAAAATAAAATAAATGATATATTTTGTTTAAGAGAAGCCACTCTTTTCATAGACACCATTATCTGTTCACTCTACTATTATCTTTATATTGGACATCTCTCTGCTCATCTTGAATAAGATATAATGCAAGATTCAAAATCAAATATGACGACAGAAACGCCACTAAGAATCAATAGTGTTAAAGCAAGATATTTTTTTACGGTTGATCTTTGGAGGCTTTAAACTCCTTGTACAATAATGTTTTGCTGTGTATGACTCATATTTATAATGAAAAATGCATCATACACAAGTTTCAATATTAATATTATCTTTCTTCGCTATTCATCTGATAAGTGAGGTCATTATTTGAACAGAAGGTAAGCACATGTGACATTATTCTCTCAAGCTGAATACATTAGTGGCAAGTACTGAGATATTACAAAATTTGTTAAAAATCTGATAATAAACTCGAATCAAAAATTTTCTTCATTAACTCCAAGTGTATGAACAAGAAGAATTAGACACCAAATGAAAGGCTAAAGGCACCAATTAACAAACAGTCATAATCCAGAGCAGACCTGCCAACCCAAAAGCTGAACAGATTTGCTGTGCTGCACTTGGAGTGAGATATGAAATTGCACCCTATTTTCAATTTGCTATCTATAACATTTTTAGTATTGAAATGCAAGAACAGTTAACATTTTCAAATATTTAAGTTAGCGTTACAATATTGTATTTCTGTGCTTAAAAAAATGACTGTAATTATGTAAAAGAAGCAAACCTACAATGTTTGTTATTTATTAAATGCTAACCAACTACCTGAAATATTAAATACAGTTGCGATGAAAATAAAAGGAAAAAAATTATAATAAATAAAGAAGCCTGATGCATCCAATAAGTCCAAAAGAGACTAGACTTTAACTCTGAGGTGCTGCCGATGTTCGGTTTTTACCCATTGTCCACATCAGCTAACTACTTACTTAGAATCTATGCCATAGGCAGTTATGAAAATTACACATTCAACACTTTGAAGCCTGCTATGAAATTAATGCAAACTCTATAAAAACTATTATTACAAGCCTCACAAAAATAATCACAACATGCTTGTTACCGGATTTCCTGTCAGTAACTAGCAGTTTTTTATTTTCGTAGTCTAACATGATTGGCTATGTAGATTTAATATGTTTTAGATCTCTTGTTACATTACCGTTACTGCATTCCTGGTGGACTACAGAAGTTTATTCTTTATATTTTTTTTAAAATTATGGGCAAAGACTGTATGAGCACTTACATTCCACAAAGAATTGCTGCCCAGTAACAATACAGATATAAACACAGATGATGATAACATTGTCCACCTCCCACCTCATCCTACTTGATGTTCACCATTGCCAAAGATGTCAAAATCAGACTAAATAGACAGCTCACAATAAAAAGGTAACTAAGGTCAACGAGCTGGTAATTAATCTTATTTTGATACATTTGTGTGACTGATTAGATGGAAAAATCATCTTTGATGTAAGTATTGTAAGTTGTGAGAAACCATATACACGACCCCATCCCACCCTTTAACCTTCTACTAAGTATACCTAGGTTGTAAAATGTACGGCACAGTGTACAATGCATTAATCCAGAGGTGCAATGTTGGTTTGGGAAAAAATCAATATATGTAGCAGATGATAAAATAGTTAATCAGCAATGTCACATTTAACTGGTCCTAATTAACTACTAAACTACAATATAGGCCAACACTGCCGTCCCAAGGCAGAGCAACGTATGTGCACTTTTTATGATTTTGAGTAAACTGCGAAAACTTTTGAACATTTGCCAGACGAAAGTTTTGCTTGAATTCAAGCCTTCTTTTGCATGATGTAAGAGTAAATAGTTGTTACTTAAAATGCAAAATATAATTAATCTGCTTTACATAGTTTAAGCAGGAAATGGCGTAAATGCAAATACGCAGCTTTGCCACCGACGATTCTAGTGTAAACATATACATTTGCTTCCTATGACAAAACGATGTACAACAAGAAACTTCAGAAAATTTACCAAAACGACCATTATTTATAACATATTTCAATACGACTTCTTCTGGAAATGTAAACATTATTGAAAATGTGATTGTTAGCAATGTTTAGGTTTGATTGCGCCAACACGGAACATGGGTTCATATCCGATGCAAAGATGTACTTCTTGACGTAAATGCAAACTTTGTGTGTTTGACCCATGGCAGAGCAACGGTACTGTACAGATACATCGCGCTGCCATAGTAAAATATCCTATTTGTTTGTAGTGCAGATACGTGTTCCTGCCTTTGACACAAGATGCAGAATGGGTGTGGGCGTCCGTTTAAATGAAGATGCAAAAAATTATTATTTTGGCACAGCAGAACAGGTGTACAATAAAGATGATGAGATCTAAAGGTAATTATTGAAATGCGTTGTAGTGTAGTTGTCATTGATGTATTCAAAGTTCAGTACAAAGTAATCTGTATACCATAGGTCGGCCTAAACGCTAGGTGTGTGAGCTTTGTGCACTGAATGTGGTACTGAGTATATTCAAGTAATTAAAGTAATATAATGCAATGATAATGAGCCCCTCTATGGTACCTACATCTCTAGTTCATTAAAGTAAAGGGAAGAGAGAGTGGGCTTTGGATCTTCAATCTGATGCAACACACATTCTCACAGCTTTTATAAAAGACAAGTAGACAACACATCCAATGGCAATATGCACTTTTCAATCGCTTACTTTAAAAGTGGCGTGAGCGTGAGGGTTGGCAGGTCTGTCAGAGGCAACAATATGGTTACACCAAAGTAAGAAGGGTTATGTTACATGAGATAAATAATTATGGCCTGTGTAAATGAATTCAAAGGCCACTGTTTTTCTGATAGAGAAGCATTCATTTGAAATACTCGTATATTCCTAGAGTAGATGTACAGAAAATTATGCAAACAATTTCTGTGATTTGTTGAAAAAATTTACGATCGCTTTCAAAAAGTTTCATCGATATCTCTATGTCGGACTTTTTTTATGACAAATCTTTCCTGGTAAAAGTTTTGCCCTCATGGGTGAACATGGGTTCATCATTTCTCTCTTGACTTTCTGAAATCTGAAATGAAACAATTTTAAGACACTTTAAAATCTTTTTTACCCAATATTATAAACTAAATAATAAATCGTAAAATGATATAGCAATGGGTATGCATGCTACAGGTATGTCTTTCATTTCATTGGCCAGATTCATGGTGAGCAATAGGGTGAAAGAACAGCTAAAGTCAAAGTTGTAAAATATTACTTACTGACTCATAGAAACGTTCACATGCAAAGGACAGAGAATGGGTTAAGAACATATTTGTCTACTACATGTATAATTTCATTATTATATCATACCTTTTCAACGGTTTTTGCAAATAGGACCGCAACCTCCTATTCCAAGCTTGACGTTGGAAATATTTGTGTGCAGGGCTGTTTGGTGGATAGTAAGGGGTTGAAGGAGAAGTAGACATAGGGCTTTCCATCTTTGAAGACTCCTGATGGTCCATATCTGCTGGGACATCAGGGAGCCTGGGTGGGGTTGTGTCTTGTGAAATGGTACAGCTCTGAAATATGTGACAGATTTAAGTGGCAATCAGCAGATTTTCAGAAATTACATTGCAGCCCACTTAGAATGACATCGTATATACCGTTATCCTGCTTATAGCGACACTGCCCATTATTACTTATATATCATTAGTAATGAAATATATCCGATATAGCGACATGAAATTTGACAATCCCGCTTATATTGACATCCCGACTTGGTTAGAGTTGGTAACATTAAGTCAACAATGAAATTTACACTTTCTCTATATGATAGACCAAAAACTCACGTCTTGGGTACTTGAGGAGGTCTCTGTGACACAGGAGCTCTTGCTTGTAATTTGTGCTATGTTTTCATAACAAACACTGTTCTCATATTGATATTCTTGCCAGGGGTCTTCATTCGTTTCAGAGGTATGCAAGGCAGTAGAATATTCATTGCTGATGTTAGAGAATGAGTCTGAGGTATCTGAGAGGGACACACCTCCCTCTCCAGGCATCACATGAGAGAGTGATGAATCTAGATTTTTCACTCTGTGGAGAGAAACAGTTAACTTAAAAGTTATGAAGACAAAACAAGAGGAGGGGGAGGGAGAGAGAGGGAGAGAGAGAGAGAAAGAGAGAGTAAGAGAGGGGAGTAGCAAGAAAGGGAGGGAGAGAGAGAAAGAGTAAGAGAGAGAGAGAGAGGGTAGCAAGAAAGGAGGACGGAGAGAGAGAGGAAGGAAAGAGAGATACGGGGGAGGGAAGGGGGAAAGAGAAAGATGGAGAGAGAGAGAGAGGGAGAGCAAAGACAGAGAGAGAGAGAGAGAGAAAGGGAGGGGAGATATAAATATATATATATATATATAATAGGCCTTCGTCGGTCAGATCTGACCATGGATGCAGCATGTTGTCTGGACAGTGTATTTTCAGGAAGTGTGGTTGCCCAGGCAAACTTCCTTTCCCTCAGATCTTGACATTTCCTGTGTACTTGGAGAGGAGACAATACGTCTGAGTAGGAAATTGTACAATGGTAGGAATTGAATTTTGCCAGGGTGGCGGCTGGAATGGCATGCTCTTATCGATTTTCAAACACCGAGGGTTCTTTTACATGTGCAAAGACACATGGGATCTCTGAAGTTATCGTCCGTCTCCGATAGGACTAGGCACTTGCATCTGCCTACCGCACGATAAGGGAACAGAAACAAGAGAAGTAAAATAATGAGACAAAGATGAGATAACCAACTCCAAGAAATTGCTAAAGCAGATCTAGGGTTCCCACAAGACAGAGCCATAAAAAAAAAAATAAAATTAAAGACCTTTTTAAGACCCTTTCCTGGTCCCCAACTCATCGCAATGTACATGCAGCAGATTAAATAATGCCTCTAAAAAAACACCCAATTGACTGACAGTTGGAACAAAAAATAATGTGAATCAATTACCCGGCAAATGTAATAATGTAAAGGAGAAAATCACAATGTCGAACTTAGGCGATACCTCATTAAAGCAAACTTGATCAGGCAACCAAACAAAGAAAAAGCACTTCGTACTTAAATTAATCTGTTGATTTCGACGGCCATTTCCGGTGTTTCAGGAATTTTTTTTCCTCGTGACTGTTCCTTGGTTTTCTCAGACCCAAATCATGAAATTTAAAAAATCCTGACCCTTTCCCGACCTTAAATTTTGAAAATAAAATTCCTGACCTTTTCCCAATTTTAAGACCTTGTGGGAACCCTGAAGATCAAGAAATGTGACCTACACTTCATTTTCAGCCTTTGATTTTGCAGTAGAAGAAGGATTTGAGTTTTGGTCTGAATCAGAAGACGACTTATTATGACATTTGACTGAATCGATGCGTAGCCTCACATCAGGAGAACAATCCGATATATTTTCTTCTGACTCTATACTGATTTGAGACAATGGGCGAAGCGGAGTTTTCTGAGAAAGAAAATTAAAGACAAATTATTCAGTAAATCCAAGGAGGAATTTGCTAAATTTTGTAATGAAATAATCAAATTCTCACCACTCAATTATTACAACGGCAATTCAAATAATTAAAATTTAAACAATTACCCCCGGAATTTTGAATTCAGATTTCTTTTGTTCTTGCCGATGTCGACGAAGTGACCTGCCTCTTAAAGGAACTTTATTGCTACTTGGTCTGCGTAATGTCTGGCGATCGCTGCATAGTTTTCTGGCAAGAAAAAAAAAAAAAGATCATACTATTGACCACCATATTATTATTACATTAATGTTCTCATTACTCATATTAAAAAACTAAACAGAGTGCTTTGCCAATAATTTTTATACATTATCATTATCAAATTGCGTTCATTCCATATGATTGGATAAGAGATTTCCTTATTTTACCTTATGGCTCTTTCAACAGAAGTACTCCAATCCCTTGCATAACTTTGGTCATCTGAATAAAGAACTAGACTTTCATCTTTACAGGTTACCTGTAACAATACATAGTTTTGAAAAAAATAAAAATATCATTTCACAGGCATCCAAAAATATGTGATGAATCACCAACTCAAATGTCTACCTCTAGAGGGTGAAGCTACAATTCAAACCAATAGAGATTTCATACCATTAACTATGGTACTTCTGGCAATCAATAATATGAAACTCACAAATGTACAATTAAAAGTTACATAATAACCCATGGTAAATAATGATGGAAAATCACCTAATTTCAATGATACAAAAACAAGCAACAAATAATGGGGAAAAAAAGGATTATTTGCCTTGAAAACTCCGCCCGTATCTGCCTTCTTAAAATTAGTAATAAACACAGGTTCAACTTGGCAGTGTTTGAGAGGTAAAACACAGGAACAAGTATAAGACTTTCCACCACCATCCAGCAACTTGGGCTTGCCATACAGAAGAATGTCAGAGAACAAGAAAAACATCCTTTCATAAGATCTCCCTCCTTTTCTTGAAACCTGTGACAAGCATTGATAGAAAAGTTATACAGAGATCAGCTTCATTTACAGAAGCACTGCTTAAAATCAATAGCTATAGGAGATAAAGACAATTTACCTCAATAAAACATGAAAATCATTATCAATTCAGTGCATAAGTGATAGATATATCTCTCTATATATATATGACCTATGGAATAAGACATTAGGTCTGGATATCAAGATATCAGGCTAAGTGTCAAACATTTTGCACCAAACTTCAAAATGCTCTGGCAATTGATCTTCTATAATATCCATCCAATTATTGTAACAAATTATAGGAAAAATCACCATGTGATAAGTTGACCATCATCTTGTTTACTGGTTCAAAAATGAGGAAATAGAACTTGAAACAAAGTAATATGAGAAAGTATTCAAGTTTGCATTACTTTATTAACCACCAATTTTCAAAAACAGAAATGACATTTGGATATATCATGAGATATTAATGAGAAAAAACAAATACTTGTATCATACATTTTTTTATACCTTTTTTAAAGGACCCTCTTTAATAAATTCACGTCCAGGCTCTAACAATTTGGGTATGGAATTGTCAAAACTTCTCTGTATTGTCAGCATTTTCATAAAGTTCTCATTCTGTCTGATGTATTCATTGATATGGAAGGCAATGTCTGTAATCTTCACCGTAGCCTCTGGAAATCAAATGAGTGTTGTCAAATAAGATAAAATTAATAAATCTGAACAGATCTTAACTTATGACACGTCTCAATGACAGAAGTTTGCTGTTGTTAGTGTTAAACTTATAGTAAATACTGGCATCATACAGTACGTGCCGCATCCACCGAGATCGCACTCAACGAAATGTCTGATAAAACGAAGTCAATAAAAATAGCCATTTTTCCTCCTTAATACTATTTGCAAAAAACAACAACACATTCGACAAGAATCTGCGATAGGTAAAATAGCCTACAATGTGGTCGTGTCGGTCATTCAAAGTCAATGAAACAATAATTTTCTCCTCTTGTCAAGCTGCCTCTGCCCAATCCTTGGGGCTTGATTATTACTCATTATTATTATTGTTGATGATGCACCGTGTGCGTGTGCAGGGGTCGGAATGGGGTGTGAGCATTGCCAATGTCGTTGTGTGTGTATATGTGTGTGTTGGGAAAGTGAGTCAGGGGTTGGAGTGGGGCGTTGGCTTTGCTAACGTTGTGCGAAGTTTTTGATCCTGTTACTAATATTATGCTGAAGACGAGGGAGATTTGCCTATGAGGAAAAGGTTCACTGGACTAACAAAAGTGATTCGAATTTTAGCGAGCAGCTTAACCTCATTAAATCCCCTCCCACAACAAAAACAACCCTGTAATTATTTACAAAAAAAAGAAAATATTAAGTAGGCCTAAGGCTTCCCGTCCCAGCCATCTCCCGTTGCTGCTTGCTACTTCAAGGGAAATAACTTCTAGGCCTATTGTAATTATGCCCCTTGACTTTATGACGTTCCTTGATGATTTTGCATTTAACGAAAGGTCTCATACAACGAGAACGTAGCTCCAGTCCTGGCGACCTCGTTGAATCCAACTTTCACTGTATTTCTTTTCTTATATTTAATTTTTAATCAGTATTACGACATTGTCTACTAGTAGGTAGGACAAACAGCCAAGTTAGCGGCTTTAGCGAGGCGAGCATCGTGATTTTCGCATTTTTCTGTCATCTTTACACACTCCTCACGCCTCTCAATGAAGTCGTATCGTAATATTATACACACCATCATAATGAGCAATTCAA
>JASKDV010153815.1:0-13784 GCA_032466395.1 Aegires albopunctatus | reverse complement strand
TGCCAAATTTCAAGTTTGTAGCATGAGTGGTAATGACGAAGAAGCCGATAATAATTTACCAAGTTCAGTAATATATAATAGATGGCATACTAGCACACAAAGCCGTATGCCTTAAAAGATTGGGGACTTGACTCCTGATTTCCTCTACGCTCCGCAATGAGTATGGGAAAAACTTTAGTATAAGAATAAGAAATGAATGTTATCCTTTCATAAACAGCAATAGCAGGTTTTATTTCATAGGCTTTAGCTTTGCCTTCTTTGCTTTCAATAAATAAATTACTTCTTGAAATTTGACTAAAATGTAAAGCCACAGTTGAGTATAAAAATAGAATAAATGAACAAGAATGTATCTAAACAACTCAACCAGAATATAGATAAAACAAAACACAGTCGACATTTCGATTGAAGAATCTTTGTCACGATAAACATTTCATTATAATTTGTAATTCTTTGTTGGTTTGTTTATCTTGACAAATATTCTTCAATCGAAACGTCGACGGTGTTTTGTTTTGTCTTTATTCTGGTTTACCTGCTTAAATATATGGTATTCTTGTTCTTTTATTGAAATTTGACTAGTCTGCTTTTAAGTGTTGTAAAGCTTGTACTTGTAGAGATTTTTATACATTTTTATATTTGCTTTCGTTCCAATCAATATGTAAGGGAGATCTTCATGTGTTTTCTTATATTTCTTCAAAGATAGAATTAATAACTTTCTTTTTTTTTCTTTTTTAAAAATTAAAATTTATAAGCTTTTTTTTTTTCCACTTGAATTTAATTCTGATATCAAATAAACGTGTATCTAGATTTATCATCTGTTAACAAGTTTACACAAGAAGATTTTTTGAATAACGCAAAATAAATCCATATTAATGTTTATCCTTTTCTTCCTGTTGATTTTATTATTGGTATATTTTGCTAATATTTTCTATATTTCTTCATTATTTTTTCTTCTTTTTTATAAGCTTCTTTTTTTCTTTTAGGATGATATACATTGTTAAGAATTAAAAGAAGAAAACAAAATTGAAATTTGAAACCCAAATTTCCATGAATAAACAAGATATTTTTGTCACCTATTTTCCATTATTAAAAGGGTCGAGTTAATTAACAATGATTGAGCAAATTGGCTCTGACAGGAAGGAATATAATCGAAACAAGATATTTTTGATGTGTACTATTTGATATACTTTTTAAGAATCAATATAATTTTTATCTCAACTTCGCTCGTGCTTGTTCATGTGGAAATTCTTTTCCGTTTCTCTTTCTATCTAGAATAAATGTCCACTTATCCTCCTTCAAATTGTTTGTCTCTTTGCCATTTTGATTTGATGAAGTGCCTGGTTGGGTTCTATTTTGCTCTCTTCCTTTTTAATAGATGTTTGTTTCTGCTTTGTTTAGTTTTAAAGCATTTTGTTGTTGTTTCTATTTTAGTTTTAATTGTGATTAATGCGTACACACTTTTCTAATGTAGGTAGGAGAAAAACTGGGCAAGATGGAAGTGGAGAAAAGACAAGCCGTTGAAAATGAAGATTATGACAAAGCTAAAGTGAAAAAGCTTCAGATGGATGAGTACCGGTTGCAAATCTACAAAGAATTGGATCTGAATGAACTTTTAGAAGTGTCGGGGGTAAGGATAAAGTTATCGACCCCTTCTATTCAATTCAGCAATGCTTTTTTTTGTTTTGGCTTTTTTTTTTCTTTGTTAGTTTGTTGCTTTTTTTAGCTATTATGCCGTTGTTCAGTTCCCTTATCCACTGAGGCCAAAGTTAACGTTTAATTAAATGCTTGTAAAGAACCACAATTTTAAAAGGAAAAGAACCATTTAAAAAAATTGTTTTCCATGATTCAGTGGCCTTATGGTATAAGCATACGCATAAATTATATCATTCCATTTCAGATTCTGGGAAATACAATTACATTTGATTGATATGTGTGTTATTGAAGTGTGTTGGCTTTGTTTTTATATCATCGTTTGTCTGCGTTATTGGTCTGTTGTTATAAATCGTCAATTGCTTTGACAATAGTTTCATAGATGTCTTCTTTTGGTTTCCCACCTTGATTTCAACATTATTATGGATGCTCATGATGATATGATAAATTTCATTCAGTTGATCAATGTTCCGCGTTTACAATTCATGATTGATTATATAAATATTATAAAAATATTTTTTAGATCTTGGTTTAAGAGCAATTTTGGCGTCTAAGATGAATGAATGTAAGCTCTTATATTAAGACTTTTCCTCTCACTATTCTTTATGATTTCATTATTCTCTTCTCTCTATTACATCAGAGTCGTCACCCTCAGCCTATTGACCTTCAACCCATCAGACAGGCTACTCCACCACGATTAGAAGAGCTCACATATCGCCCTTCTCCTAGATACGAGGATCAGCCATTACCTCGAAGGTAGGCAATATTAGATAGCTGAAAAGTGTAATCAAAGGAGATAGAACCAGTCTTGTAATATACCCGTCCCTTTTCTTAAAATATTTTTTTTTTTACATTTTTCATTACTTTTTCAATTTTTTTATCTCAAATTTTTTTAAAACAAAGTCTCTGCAACGCTTTTATTTTTCAGTCTTTTTACAAACTTTTACTATCATATTAGACAAATTTGTCTTTTTCATATTGCTTTTAAGCATTAGCATGAGATCATATTATTATTCTTTTCTTTATTTTGGTAATAGGAACTCTCTTGCTTCAATTGTACATCCCAGTGGGAATTTCATGGCTTGGTTTTAATTAATCATATACTTTTTTTGGTTCATATAGCATCCTACTATCTATTTTCTCATTAGCGTCCCTTTTTAGAATTAGTCAGAAGCATTAGAATAAAACGTTTGATACATTTTTGTTTTGTCTTCATCGTTATAGTGTGAAGCAAGTTATTCTAGAATTACAGAGTGATGGATTGTTATTGGGAAAAATCCCGCTATTCGTTTATCTATTTATCTAATTTTTTCTGTCTGTTTTTAGTTTTAAAGCAAGAAATTCTGACTTTGATTTATTAATACCTCAAATGTCCTATTAACTTTATAAACAAAATGGAAAAGAATTCTAAGGCTTTATTTTAAAAAAAACCCAACAACAAGTTAAATGGCTACTCAGCACTTGTTTGAAGGAATGAAAAATTGTTGTTATTGCTGTAATTCACTTTGAGACTCATTCAGAATGATTTCTTTATTTTTGGTTTTTATCAAATATATAATTTATTTAGGTATTTTTTTTTTCATTTTTTTTTTTTCTCTTTTATTATTTTAGATTTATTTTGTTTAACTTTTTTACTTTATTCAATTGGTTCTGAAAGTTTTCAAATTGGAAAATAACTGGACATTGAGTAATTTTTTTTTAAAAAAATATGTTTTTTGTTGTTGTTTTTTTGCATGATAATAAGTTTTACCGTGGCATAGTATTTTGATTGCATAATAATGTCCAATTGGATAGTTTGATTATCTTCCTCTATTTGTGCTAAGAATTGGGTTTGCCATATCATCTAGTCGTTTTCATTCCATCCAGTGCTTTTATCATTTGAATTGCTGCAATCTTTACTTTAGGCCTGTCGAAGAACCGGTGCCTTCACCAGCTGAACCTGTAGTGTCAAATCAAGGCTACGGCATTTCATACACACAAATCGATGACATGCCCCTTCCCAACCAAAACAGCCTGAAATTCTTAAAGTTTGATACATTCATTGCCGTTCTTCTGAGTGTTGAAATGATTTTTACCATTTGGCCTGAGATTCAAAAATCTTTCTTTGTTTTGATTGCGTTATAAATACTTTCTTTTCATCGCTTATTGTTAAAATTTTGATTGAAACGTTTCCTCTTTTGAGTTGATTAGCGAGTTGCTTGCTCTGAATCTTGTTTTGAAGCATTACTGTAAATCAGGGGTGCTCAACCAGTCGATCACGATCTGCTAGTCGATCTTCAAGAGCTTTCCAGTCGATCGAGGGATGACTGCGAGATACACCCACGATGTTTATTTTTTTCTATTTGTCTTTGTATTTTGGCGGGCCCTTTTTCTTGGATTGGCGGGTTTGTGTTAGTTTTTTCTTCTTCTTTTGACCTTGTGAATGTGGCGGATTGAAATAAAACATGTGGTGGGACGGTAAAAATTTACCTGGCAATATTGACTGGTAGATCTCCAAAGGCTGTAACATGTCAAAGTAGATCCCATGTCAATAAAGGATGAACACCCCTGCTTTGAAGGGGGATTTGGCCTGATAAAGGATATTGATATAGGTGTTAAGAATTGGAACTGGTAGATAAGGTTATGTAAACTTTATCGGCCTCGAATACGTTGACACCAAGAAAATCCAAGACAGTCTCTGGAAACACAATCCAAAAGTGAGTACAGATAAAATCAAGTTCCATCCCTCGCCAGAGAAGAATCACTATTGAAGTAGAATCACCATGGAAGAAGAAACACTATGGAAGAAGAATCACCATGGAAGAAGAATCACCATGGAAGAAGAAACACTATGGAAGAAGAAACACTATGGAAGAAGAATCACCATGGAAGAAGAATCATTATGGAAGAAGAATCATTATGGAAGAAGGAACACTATGGAAGAAGAAACACTATGGAGGAAGAAACACTATGGAAGAAGAAACACTATGGAAGAAGAAAAACTATGGAAGATATGGAAGAAGAAACACTATGGAAGAAAAAACACTATGGAAAAAGAATCACTATGGAAGAAGAGACACTATGGAAGAAGAAACACCATGGAATAAGAAACACTATGGAAGAAGAAACACTATGGAAGAAGAAACACCATGGAAAAAGAATCACTATGGAAGAAGAAACACTTTGGAAGAAGAAACACTATGGAAGAAGAAACACCATGGAAGAAGAAACACTATGGAAAAAGAAACACTATGAGAGAAGAATCACCATGAAAGAATAATAATTATGGAAGAAGAAACACTATGGAAGAAGAAACACTATGGAAGAAGAATCACTATGGAAGAAGAATCACCATGAAAGAAGTTTCATGAAAGTAGGATCCCTTTTAGGAGACTCTGAAGATGTCGAAAGTTGAAAAATACTATCAACTGCTGCTCTCTATATCACAAGCACAAACTTACACAACTACAGTATCTTATATGTTTAGATCACCCTAGAAAATGACGCAATTCCATTGGCCAATTGAATTTCTGTTAAAAATGAGGTGAGCGACTTTCAATGAAGTTTATTTGGTGCAAAAATAACAAAAATCTGAAAATTTATAGTCATACGTTTATAGAACGACGATTGTTTGCGTTGCGGCAATTGGGTTAATGCAAGTAATTAAATGCAAGTAGTGTATGAAATCTGACCAAGAGATGAAGAGAAGACAAGATGCCTACGAAGGAAGGAAACGAAGAAATCTAGGAGGAAAAGGGAATGGAAGCCATGACCTCTGCTCTTTTCTAAAAAAGTGGGGTAGGAAAAAGATAAAAAATCATGTTAGATGGTTTTCCATGGTCTTTTCTGCATGCTGTCAAAGATAACAATGTCATCATTATTACGCTCTCATTTTTACGATATATTTTTTTTTCTTTGAAAAGATATATTTATTTGGGACGCTTTGATATTTGATATCTATGTTACCCAAAATAATGACATTTTCTGTTTCTAAATTTAAAGCAAATGAATTGGACTAGATTTATCATTGAACAAGATTAAACTAGTTAGCTACATTTTTGATTGGCTTAGTATTTGTAGATATCGTCCCATTATCTAGATCTGAAGAGGACCCTGAAATGGAAAATCCTGATTATGGTGATATGTATTCACTGATTGATGACACCCCATTGGCTCCCAACAACAACAACAACTTCATGTATGGAATTTGCTTGAGTTCAATACGAGTTGTGTTTTGGAAATTTTAACGAGTTTTTGAGAAATTGTCTCCTTCCCGTTGTCTTGGTTGCTCTTGCACTGAGAATATTTATTTATTTGTTTATTGAGTGGGTGTGTGTTGCACGTTTATGTTATAAATTTACTTTAGAGGAGGAGAGAATAAATTTTCATGACCGGACCGAATCATTTATTGTCAATGTTATTATTATTCTTTGGAAGGATTTTCAGCCATATACTTCTTCTTCAAATAAACTGACAAAACTCAACAAGGTTGAGTATTACTGTCAATATGCCAAAACAATAAAGTAATAAATAAATACAAAATTGAAGTGTTAGATTTTAAGTATTATGTTAGTGAACTAACTGTATGTAGACCTAAGTATTTCATATTGTAGTCTATGTTTAAGAATATCAACACTTTCGCTACTTCTAAAATCTGGATTCAATTTATTCCCGATCCCACAATTTTGCAGTGCCTGGGAAGAAAGAATTCATATGGCAATCATTTTTAGAGTCAGGGATGTTAAATGTCTGACTATCTGAGTTCCTCCTATTACTTTTGTTTAGTTCATTTATGGGGATGCAATTATTTTATTGGTTGGTCATCCTTGATATGGTAGGATACCATTCATTGTCGTAAATCTTTTCTTTTACAGTTATCGATGTCAACGAGTGCTGTTATTGTTTAGTCAAAAGTCGCTAATTGTGTGTGCATGTGTGTGATGCAAATGTCTGAGAATATTGATTTTTGAAATCTCTTTTGACTGATTCCCTTGCAAAGCAAAATGCCCTCAACAGTAACAGTAGTCCACCAGGATGCTGTGATTTTCACTTACTGCCCCAAGGCTGTCTGCCAGCCATTATTCTCACACTAACTCAATCCTCTCTTCTCCGTCGGGTGCTTGAGGCCACAACAAGGATCACCACTTTTCTCTATCGGTAGCACCCAGGGTGCAGTTTGCAGGGTGAGGCCTTTGGACTAATTCTTTCTCTTTTGTCCTTCTCCGTGTCTCCTTGGGTATTCCTCGTTTCCTTGTTCCCTGCGGAGTCTAGCGTGTTACAGGAGATTTTCGTTCACTGCCCCAAGGCTGTCTGCAAACCATTATTCTTCATTTTGTGACTTTCTGTTTTCCTTATCATATTTATCTAAAGTTGGATTATAATGATACCAAATGTCTTCATGCGCCATTTTGCTCTGATATTTTGATTTTATTTATTTAGGTTGATACTTTTTAGCTTTTAACCCTGCTTTCAAGTTGGGTTGTTTTATTTTCCTCGCTTGAAGTCATGATTTTCATTTTATTTAAAAAAAAAAAATGGAATTTAATCTTCATGGCCCCTCCATCATGTTTTTGTTTTTTTGTTTTGTTTTGTTTTTCCAAGGCCTAATTTGATTCCTGATTTATGACTATTGAAGATTTTTTTTTTTTTTTTTTTTTTTAAATGCTTTTTTGTCTCATTCAGTTTCTTCAATTTAATTTTCATGTTAAGTAAATTGATATGTCAGTGTCAGTGGTGTCAAATCGTCATTTTTAGCACTTACTAATATTATCTGAATCTATCAATATTAAACTGAAGGAATAAAGACGTAGATGAAAGGAATTCAGTAAGTTTATTAACGCATTAGATGTTTTAGATTAGGATTTTCTTACCACCATAACGAGCCTTCTTATTTTCTCCCTCATTTTCTTTCTTTCTTGAATGATTTAGAATAAAACAATCAAGATATATTTTCTCATATTATTGTAGCATAGTTCTTGCTTTGCTTCTTAAAATATCTTTTGTTATCCCTTGTTACAAGATCATACCATTTCTTATGCACGCTAACACTACTACTCAATTTTAGCAAAGTGCCTCCTCCTAAAGTTGAACCTAGCGAGGCTCCTACAGAATCGCTCCCAGATGATCCTCCAGTAGAAAATATAAATTCGCCCCACTCTCCATACGAGGAAAGGCGGCTACCAGTCCATAAACCTAAGTAAGTAACGGCTCGATGTTTTCAACTTCAAGAGTGAGTTTTCACATTGGTCAACTGCACGTTCGTGGTGTTTTTCATTGCATGAATTAATTCCCTTCAATATTGTTCAAAGGATGTGAAGAATTAAAGCTATTCTTTTTCTTTTTTTTCACGAGGAATATTTATGTAAATGTCTTTATTCACCACATTACACGGTTCTGCCTAAGTTCTTTTTCTATATTCTGACATACTTGAATCAATTTCTCTTCATAATATTCTTTCTCCTTTTAAATATTTAGCATCTTTTCCTAGCAAATTTTTCTAAGCCAAGCTCACTACTTAAAATGTTCTCCTTTTTGATTTTTTTTTTTATATAAGAGTGAGAAATATGATGATATAAGAGGATTAAAACGTTCAATTATTCTATCTTGAATAACTCATGCAATCATTTGGCATTGCAGGCTTCTTACGATCACTTTGAATGCTGTCTCATAGTAGTGTTTTTATATTTATTTTTTCCTTAGCTGAAGAATATAGGATCGTATTTAACTCATCGATGATCCAACTTCTCATATCCTCTGTATTCTCTTTCCTTAACACATTGGTGGGTTGGGTTGTTATCGTTTTGTTTTTTGTTTTTGATTTTTAAAAATACGACTTAAAAATCACATTTTACATAGAGTGATTTCACTCTTCATTTTTATGTATATAGAAACAGTATTTTTCCAGTTTTTAAAATCTTTCATTTCTTAGTTTTCATCTAACATTAGGGATGAAATCATGTGCATGCTTTATAATATTATGTTTTGTTGTTGTTAAAGAACCATGATAGATATTTCACCTACATCTTATTGTGTCTCTTAAAATATCTCTCAGCAAAAAGTTTGATATCAAATTTTGCAGCTCATATTAAAAATCAAATTTCGTTTGAATATTTTGACCTTTCCTTCAATGATGTCAGGACATTTGAACTAATTTTTATAAAAGAATTCCTTTGAGAGTTACTCATTATAATGAAGAAATATTAAAATTATCTCTTGACGATTACTGTATCTTTCAAAGACAACCACATCTAATGTTGAAATGAGATCCACTCATTTGTTATGGAGAAATGTATAGCAATTTTAGATGAGACCTTTAAATGGAGTTTAATGTTCGGATTTATTTTGTGGTGACTTTAAACCTAGCATATCTTTCAATTATATTCCAATTTAGTGCAAGGCGCACCATTTATTTCCATAAGCATGCATTTCTTATATGCCTATTACCTTTGTTTCTTAATCTGCATATCATAATAGTCCCCTTTGAATTACTGCATGAGCCTTTTATTATTAGCCAACATGATTATACAACACTGCTTGGTTTTTACATTACAACACCTATTAGTTTTTACATTATACGACACAGCTTGGTTTTTACATTATACAACACCGCTTGGTTTTTACATTATACAACACCGCTTGGTTTTTACATTATACAACACTGCTTGGTTTTTACATTATACAACACCGCTTGGTTTTTACATTATACAACACTGCTTGGTTTTTACATTGTACAACACTGATTGGTTTTTACATTATACAACACTGCTTGGTTTTTACATTATGCAATACTGCAGGGTACATTTGCACGTTTATTTATAACCTTAATTCATGGTACGTGCTGATAATTGGCTCTCTGATTTAAGATTCTTTGCCAATCTCATTGTTGTCTTATGCAAACATTACTTCAATTTCAGATCACCTACATTGTATGTATTACTCATGACCAGTAGAACTGATGTTTCCTTAATTTTCTAAAGCTGTTTATCTTGTCATTTGACGTAACTTTTTATTTACCTGCCTTTTCAGACTTCCCTAGTATGACAGAAAATACGTTCCAACCACACAAAGTTATAGAATTACAAAAGTTGTCCGTATAATACAGATTTTTTAGATTAACAGATTCTGGTTATCGGACCAATATTTTTATCTGCTTTTAGCTGGTCTTTTATACCAAGACTTGTTTCCATCAAGCTAAAATTCAAGATGCCAAAGTTTAGACATTTATATCTCCATCTAGATCTAGAATCTTTTAAAAATTAGACATGGAACCTTCTTTGAAGAAAGGGAAAGTTTCATATTAATTCATTTCATAATAACTCGACCATCTTTTATGTATGCTATGTATTCAATTGAAATTTTTAATGACGCAACCTCATTACAGATTACATAAAAATTACGAAGCTTCTACTGAATTTGGAATTTCAAACTAGGGAGGTCTGCCTCTTCTCTTCCTCCTATTTTAATAATTAATTGGATGGGAAGTAATTCATTTATCTAATGACATATCTTTTCAGACAATATTTATGTGTTACATATCTTATTTTGTTTGAGCGAAATTGAAGAGAAATTTTCACAATGTACATAGCTGCCAAACATTCCTACACATTTGTAAATACGCTCTGGTCTCTCTAATCTGAACACCTCCATTCTCGCCAATTTGTTCGGATTACAGAATTTTTGCGTTTAAAGGAATACTAAGAAATAGTAAATTCAAAATCCGTTCCCAAAAAGTCATTCAGATTACAGAGAGATTCAGATTACAGAAGTGTGGATCAGAGAGAGCGGACTGTAGTATAATTTCAGATCCTTAAAGATCAATAAATCCAATTTCTTATTGTGCACAAAAAATAACACCGTTGCTCCCTTCAAAATCAGTTGACATTTTTAGACTAAAACTTGACCTCTGAAGGCCATTGTATCTAATTAGCTGTTGATCTCAGAATATCAACCATGGAAATTCAAAACACCTGATGACTGTTCAATGTGATAGATCATAACCAGAGGCTTTATAATATGTAGATCTATAACTTCAGTCTGGGATTTGGCATTTGTTACGCAGGGCTGAAAGGAACCGCTAAAAATGAAACCCATCAGATATAAATATTGTTGTTTAACCCCTGTCAGCCCCACCAGCTCCAATTTGGATTGGAAAAATCACGGCAGCTATGAGTTAACTCTCCCTTTCTGCTAACCATTATCAATTGTCTCTGAATGATCATGTAAATGCTGCTTTCAATGTGATTATTTTGTGTGCTTTGAAATGGTTTCTTTGCATTTTAATTTCCGTATTACTTTGCTCATCATCTTGAATTCTCTGTGTCATGTTCTATTTGAAAGGATGGTCCAAGAGTTGTAAAGAACATGAGGCCTGTTTAGAGAAATTTTGACCTCAATGACATGGCATACCTCCCTTGAAATGGCCATTGCCATTGTCATTTTAAGCTGTGATTTTCATATTGCATAAAGTTTAGTATTCGGTTAACTCAAAATCATTTCTGATACAATGATCCTCCGATGACTGAGATGGGTCAATGAATATTCATGTTTCATTTATGGCAACGACATATTATACAATAGATAATAGATTTTCTTTTTATATGAGGTTGTTATTACATAAAAGTAGCAACGTTGCTTTTTCTTCTCTCTCCCACCACAAGAAAGTGGTTAAAACCTTGTGCCTATGAAAGCATTGTTCTATGTCTTACTCAAATGAAATATTGTTTATTGCCTCTAATATTCATGTTTCCCTAAACCCCTTCATGTACAATTCTTTATCATCTTTTATTAATGTTCTACCTAATATCTGATAGACATGGGTTATCCTTTGATTTAGATTATCAATGTTTAAACCTCCTTTTGCATCCAAATGGATTGTTTCTCTTTCTACTTAAAAATATATGCTGTGTTATAGATGCAAATGGCAATAAAAACAAAATATGATCATCGAGTCAGTAAATTTATGCTGTCTTCACTTAAAAAGGTATAGGCAGAATGAAGATTGAGTGTCCTCTTTCATAAGGAACAAGATTGATCGTAGTGCTTATACTGCCGCCCCAAGGCAAAGCGACCTTGTGAAATTCAGATACAGTCTAGTCTCTCTAATCCGGACTTCTGTTATCCGAATCCCTCTGTAATCCGAATCATCTTCTTGGAACGGATTTTTTCTTATTATTTCTTAGTATTCCCTAATCCTGGAAAGTTCTGCAATCCGAAGAAATTGCCAGGAACGGAGGTGTCCGGATTAGAGAGACCAGACTGTACATTGTGTTGCCATCATTGATATAGACCTGATCGTTCAATCATGTCGTTTCGACGTGTATCAAAATACCATTTCTAGTGCAGATACTTCATCCTGCCTTTGTCACAAGATACAGTAGATTGATAAGGGTGTGTATTATGTGATGGACATTAAAAAAAAAAAAAGAAGGAAATCTCGTTTTTGTCAGTTTTGTTCTTCCTTGTGGCGGCAGTATATTAGTCATTTATTTTAAGAAAATATATCATAGAAGACTTTTCAGCTAAATGGATGGATAGATTGGATAATGTTTTGATGTTGAAAAATTTATCTTATTTTATGAATTTATCTTATTATGTTTTTAATGGTTTGCCTTTCTTTGACCCAAGTGAGCAATGCTGGGTTGTTGTTTTTTTTACATGCTCTTTGCTAATTTGGACATTAAACGTATGTTATTCCATCCCAAGAATCTCTCTCCATTTCTTGTAAAACCTCTTTCAAACGTTTGAGTGTGATGATACTGGAGCTGTTTTTATCTTATTTTAAATGTTCCTTTTGAAACTCTGATATTTTAATACTATTAATATTAAAGTTTGTCTCGTGTAGCTTTGGTAATGGTAGTAACATCATATCTATCCTGGGACTAGATTTAGAAGGATAACGGTATAGGAATGTATCTAGAGATATATAGATTATAATCACATAGAAAAGTTTTCTTTGTTTTAGGAGTTTAAAAAAAAAAAGAGTCAACATAGAGAAATTGTTTACTATTTTTGGATCAATGAAAATGATCAAATTAGAGAAAATTATACATTTTATGATAAAATTATGTTTTATAATCTAGAAATAAGAATCTTATATTTAGGTTTTGTAAACCCATCTACTAGTGAAACGCTGTACATCATCATGAATGCAGCATTTGCTTCAAATATTGACATTATTTAGTAAACTGCTTGACAAATTGATGAATAAATAAATGGCCAAAAGTTATTGACCCATTAGAGTGTGAAAGTTTTCCTCAAAAGACATTTTATTGACAGTTTTATTAACATGAATGTGTCCATTGTTTTTCAGAACTCTGATTGAAGAGGAGGAATTAGCACTAGATGACCAAGGTAAAGTTATTGTGAGATAAATGAAAGAATGAATGAATATCATTGAAGAAAGCCTGCCAGCTTTTCAGATACCAAAATCCGTACTTTCTGGGCGGCCTTACGCTATAGCTCATTTACCCAAGAAGAAAAAATCCTGTAGTAATAAATAGAAACTTCAGCATTGGTAATATTGAAGTTGCCCTACCTTCATCATACATGTTTTAAGCCTACTAGTTAATGGGGATGAAGTGACTAAGACACAATTGCTCACTCAAAATGAAAGTAATATTTTCAATCATGTGTTTTGAATTGGTCAAATGGTACTGGTTGGCAGCTGTGTTTAAACAAATGCATGTAATCAAAATTTCCCAATTTGTAGGCTTTCCTCAATGATTGTTTCTGAGAAAAAAATCAACTTAAAATCTGTAATATAATGTACTATTAATGTTCATTTTGTCTTAATCATGTCTTAGTATTAATTAGGCTTAATATTTTTAATTCTTTTGGCCTCATCGGCCACTATTAATAATAATAATAATAATAATAATAATTATAATAATAATAATGATCATAATAATAATATTAATAATAATAATAGTAATTATAAACTTTATTCATCCACAAGGAAATAAGATTTACAGATGTGATAGGAATGAGTAAAGGAAATACATATAGTTCTAAAAAACCGTCAAAAGAAAAACATGGCAGGTAAAAGAAAAATTCTTGAGTAAATTGTCATTTAAGATTAGATTTTTGTTGTTGTTGTTGTATTGAATTTAGCCCATGTCCACTACTTTGGTGATATCAGGGTTATCCTAGACTGCCTTGTA
>JASKDV010153704.1:0-13784 GCA_032466395.1 Aegires albopunctatus | reverse complement strand
GAAGAAGAAGAAGAAGAAGAAGAAGAAGAAGAAGAAGAAGAAGAAGAAGAAGAAGAAGAAGAAGAAGAAGAAGAACCCGGTAGGCCTGGAAATTGGATAAAAACATCATTCACATGATCCAGATAGTTAGAAGTGAAGCATTGTCAATCTAACTTTCTTTTTCCCATTTTTATAAAACTGTGGAATATAAGACCACTAGGATCTTTTGAATAAAAAATAAAAAATAAATAAAACAAACCAGAACTTAGCGCTCGGCCTGATGTTTCGAGTAAGTCCCTAATACTTTTGTATGAAATTGAAATTAGGGCCCATCACTTCCTAGTCAACCGCTCGAGAAGCTTTGGTTGCCTCCTCCTTATCTCTGCCATCAGTTTTTGACAGCCCTCCATGTTTTGGGCAATGGAGTGTAGAGTGGCAAAGTCTTCTACTGTGAGAAATCTAATGCTTTTGTTATTTGGACCGTCAAGGTTTTTACAATTTTTTTATGATGGCAGTTGGGATGTTGGTGGTATGCCCATGTAATTTATGATTTGTTGAAAAAGGCTTCCGTGGTTTTGTTGGTAGGTACATCTGTTTCTCAGTGATGTAGCCAAAAAGTTACATGATAATGAAAAAAGGAGAAATCCATTACAGGCAAAACATGGCCTCCACAGTGGTCTTTATTGCATGAACTACTATAAGTTGTGAAGTTTTACTATACTGTCAAATCCTATTATTCTGAAACTCAAGAATATTTCTAAAAATTTCAGTATAACCGGGATTTCAGTATAACCGATAATGCACAACATCACTGTGTAGAGGTATTTTAGTAAGCTATAATGGTGATTCGGGTGATATTCACGTCAATGGAAAAGAAACACTGCATCAGCCATTTTGTAAGTGGACTTGGGACTGTCATTCACTGCGCTACAATGGTACTGTTTTGTTTGTTTTTTTGTCTTATTTAACCGGGATTTCAGTATATCTGATTTCAGCATAACCGGGTTCAACTGTACCTTCTTTTTTATTCCTTTTTTCTTTTGTTTTCATTGATAAACAAATCCAGTCACCCATGATCGCTATCTCAAGGTTACAATTGTCAATTCACACTAGGACATATTATAATGTAGCGCTGCATATATGACAAGATATACTTTCAGCATTGTCGTGCTATGCTAGATAAATTGCATTATGCAACTATTTACAACAACCAAGTTATGATCAATGACAATATAAGGTAGTCTGCGCAAAGTAAGAAACAAGTACCTCCGGAATTGCTGGACCAATATGTTGAGGCATACAACTACTGACAGGCCTGATTTCTTTGCTGAGGGGAGCCATTGAGACTAGTAGGCTGTAATGTAAAGGAATGAGAATTTTTCATGCATTCAATCATTGAAGCTATATATGAAATTCAATATCATGTGATCAAGATGTCATTCATGAACCAGAAAAATTATTTCTTCATCAATTATTGATCTTAGCCATGTGTTGCAGAATTGTCTTGAATGACATGAGAAACAAATATTGCTACAAACATATACAAAAAAGCTTATTGTAAATAGTTCATAAAACCCTTACATTAAGATTAAACCATACCTGTAATTCTTATTTAGCACCCTTGACCTTGTCTCTGCATCAAGGCTCAGGAGACTCTCACAGCGAAGTAGATCAATCCCATGACCAGCCTGCATGCCATCATTCTCATCGGCCAGTTCACGATTGTGTCTTAGAAAGCGTATTGTGTCTCTCAGGGTTAAAGCATGGTCAAAATATCTGCGAGCTTCTCCCTCTGCATCAGAACCAACCTGTGGGACGGTTTGAATAACAATTTGAAGTTACATCAGCTCCATATGATTGCAATTTGAAAACTTAATTCAAAGTAGCACTGAAAGCCATGAAGATTTAAAGAATAAGAGTAAAGAATACCATTGCATCATCTTTACTTGTCAACTGTCATGAGCAGGATAAAAAAATGGATAAAGTCTTAATAAAAATAATGAAAAATGTTCATTTCTTTTTTTTTCTAAATAAAAACAATTTTGTGGATTTTTTGAATAAGTCTAAAAAGTAAATATATAACCAATCACTCTTTCCTGGAGCAAACGAGAATATCTATATGAATTACAGTGTAAAGAAAAGGGTGGGAGAAATCTGTGTGGGGACTATTATGTTCTTCTAATTCTCCTTTAATCTTGTGTATGATGTAAGTTAAAGATTATTAAACGTTTTCCAGGAAGCTTTACCTTTTCTAATTCACCAAGGAAGCTGTCCATGGACTCATCACTTAATTTTCCAACCTCAAACATAGTTACAGCATGGCTTTTTAAACCCTGAAAGCAATATCAAATGAGGTAGAAATTTATAACGGGGAAAATGGGTAAGCAGAACATAACAAATTGATGATAGCTTGGTTAGGGAGATAAGACAAGTCTTCTAAAGGACTTCAAATAATTTAAAAAATGAAATCAAATACAAAACAACCTCCCACCCCACTCCCAAATCTAAAAAAAATATTATTAAAAATATTTAAATGTGTACAGATCTATTATAGGTTTTTTAAGACAAATATTTTGATAATGATCAAAAAGGATGATCTATTGTTTTTTAAAAATCTTACAGGAGACAGATTGCCCATCATTAGGAATGCAGTTAGTGTAGAATCGAAAAGGAAGGCAATTCTTTTGGTTTGTCCTGGAGTTTGGGAATTTAAATCTGAAATTCAGAATGGAATCAAAATCAATGAATAAATAAATATCAATATAACAAAAATATTTGAAAAAATATTTTTTCACAAGTCTAAAGTTTAGGACAAGATTCCAGGGCACCTTTTTTTTTCTTCTTCTGTTTTAAGTAAGCAAGCAAGCAAATATCAAAAATAAAAAACAACCTAAAAACCCCAACCATACTTACAGGAAAAAAAATATTAACATTAAAAATTAACATAAAATCATAGAAATACATTCATTGGATCTGAAAAGTGTATCTGGAAAGTTTCCAGCATTCTGTTGTTATTGCAGCAGTCAGTATATACCTTGAATACATCTTCCTTCCACCAGATAAATCGAAATATCATTAACATTATAGTGGCTAAACATGAATGCTTTGATAGGGATATAAATTGTTCCTTTGGTTTTTACCTAAAGAATGACCAAGACTTGATGAAGCTGTTAGTAATATAAACTGTTTGTTGGTGTTTAACTTAATAATGATCTAGACTTGATAAAGCTGTTAGTAATATAAATAGTTCTTTTGGTATTTACCTAACAAAGAATCTAGACTTGATAAAGCTGTTAGTAATATAAATAGTTCTTTTGGTACTTACCTAATAAAGAATCTAGACTTGATAAAGCTGTTAGTAATATAAATAGTTCTTTTGGTATTTAGCTAAAATAGAATCTAGACTTGATAAAGCTGTTAGTAATATAAATAGTTCTTTTGGTATTTACCTAACAAAAAATCTAGACTTGATAAAGCTGTAAGTAATATAAAAAGTTCTTTTGGTATTTACCTAAAAAAAAAATCTAGACTTGATAAAGCTGTCAGTAATATAAATTGTTCCTTTGGTGTTTACAAAAGAAGGATCTAGACTTGATAAAGCTGTTAGTAGTATAAATAGTTCCTTTGGCGTTTACCCAAAGATTGAACTAGAATTAATGAAGTTGTTAGTAATATAAATCGTTCCTTTGGTGTTTATCTAAAGAAAGATCTAGACTTGATAAAGCTGTTAGTAATATAAATAGTTCTTTCTGCATTTAGCTAAAGAAGGATCTAGACTTGATAAAGCTGTAAGTAATATAAATAGTTCTTTTGGTATTTACCACAAAAAAAAATATAGACTTGATAAAGCTGTCAGTAATATAAATTGTTCCTTTGGTGTTTACTAAAGAAGGATCTAGACTTGAAAAAGCTGTTACTAATATAAATGGTTCTTTTTGTATTTAGCTAAAGAAGGATCTAGACGATAAAGCTGTTATTAGTATAAATAGTTCCTTTGGTAATTATCTAAAGAAGGATCTAGACTTGATAAAGCTGTTAGTAATATAAATAGTTCTTTTGGTATTTACCTAAAAAAAAATATATAGACTTGATAAAGCTGTCAGTAATATAAATTGTTCCTTTGGTGTTTACTAAAGAAGGATCTAGACGATAAAGCTGTTACTAATATAAATGGTTCTTTTGGTATTTAGCTAAAGAAGGATCTAGGCGATAAAGCTGTTAGTAGTATAAATTGTTCCTTTGGTGTTTACTAAAGAAGGATCCAGACTTGGTAAAGCTGTTAGTAGTATAAAGTTCCTTTAGCGTTTACCCAAAGATTGAACTAGAATTGATGAAGTTGTTAGTAATATAAATCGTTCCTTTGGTGTTTACCTAAAGAAGGATCTAGACTTGATAAAGCTGTTAGTAATATAAATAGTTTCTTTGGTGTTTACTAAAGAAGGATCTAGACTTGATAAAGCTGTTACTAATATAAATGGTTTTTTGGGTATTTAGCTAAAGAAGGATCTAGACTTGATAAAGCAGTTAGTAATATAAATAGTTCCTTTGATGTTTACCTACAGAAGGAACTAGACTTGATGAAGGTGTTAGTAATATAAATTGTTCCTTTGAATTTTACCTAAGGAAGGAACTAGACTTGATGAATTTGTCATTAATATAAATTGTTCATTAGATTTTACCTAAGGAAGGATGTAGACCTAATGAAGTTGTTAGTAAAATAAATTTTCTTTGGTTTTTACCTAAGGAAGGAACTAGACTTGATGAAGTTATTAGTAATATAAATTGTTTCTTTGGTTTTTACCTAAGGAAGGAACTAGACTTGATGAAGTTGTTAGTAATATAAATTGTTTCTTTGGTTTTTACCTAAGGAAGGATCTAGACTTGAAGCAACATCATTCTGTGGTGAATCCAGGCCAACTTTATTACATTCACCTCCACCATCTAGGTGAACAGAACTGCTTAAATCTATTAATAAGGTTCTTTCTTGGTTGACTCTGAGGAAGGGAAATTTTAATCATGATAAGGCATAAAACATGATCAATAATTATGTTGGAAAATGCAAACTCTAAAAATGCCACAGCTTTAAACATATGCGTTGAGAAATGTTGTAAAATGATTGGTTAACAGATGATAATGACAACAATTAATGTGGTACTTTAACTTTAACAAAATCAACTTCACTTGAAAACCTTTTGTTTACGAAAAAAAGTAATTGCTATTGCTGAGAGAAATTGAATTTGTATCTTTCGTTTCAGATCTATTTGTATTATTCAATTTAGAAAATATTGTTCTTTATGAGAATAATAATAATAATAATCATTTATAAAGCACTCCCAAATTATCAAAATGCCCAGAGTGCTCTACATCCACTGTAAAAATTCTTACATGAAACAAACTATCCTCTCAGAGATTATAAAAAATGTATATCTGAGATAAAAGAGTTACATCTGATTATAAAATTTTCAATGTATAATCTATATAGGAAGGACACGCATCTTGGTATGGTCGCCAATGTTGGTCTGATTGACGTAATCATGCACTACTCAGCCTGATTTGTGTGAACAACTCTGCATTTTGAACTTTAATTTTATTTTATTTTTTGCAAAATACTGCTGGATCGTGACTATTTTCCTCCTTATCAAATGGAACTTGAGCTTGATTTTATCATTGTGGAAAAACCTATAGATTTGAACAAAATATAGATCTAGATCTAGGCTCTATATTCTTGGTTCAAGATCTGGATCTTGAACTATTTGTAGTAGACTCTTGATAATCTAAATCTAGATCTAGATCTAGGTAGAGAACCATTTTCAATGAATATAACCAGAACCCTGACCCCTTCTCCTTTCTAGCCCTCAACCCTAATAAACCTAGCCAACTTTAGGCTTCATTTTACAAAATATTCAAAATTTAAATCACAGTTACCCCGCAGGAACAGCTTGGGTCTAAAAAATATATTATGTCCGAAATAAGCAATATAAACTATCATTTAATGATCTGTATTTATGATCTATTTTATAATACGTATTCCATTGTAAAACAAATTTCCACTCGTGGATTAAATACAGGAATTTTAATTATTCACTTATTTTTTATTTTAAGAGAGGCAATAGGGCCTAGATGAGCGCCCTACATATAAATACATATGAACAATATATGAAGACGATGAAATATAGCTAAATATAAAAAATTCATGAATTTACATAATAAAAAACAACAAATCATTATTTTTATAATTATAATCATCATTATTATTATTATCGTCTTCCTTAATTGTGCAGGCTAAACAGGACAATTAATGCAAGGTGAATGTCAACAAATTTACAAATTTTGCAAAGTCAACTTTTTCATCCATGATAAACTTACTTAGGCTCAGCACCAATAGTTGGAGAATCATGAACATTCCAAGAAGGATGCAGTTCTGGCATATCCACTTCTGCAAATTTCTTCTTAGCAAATCCTAATCGACAATACATAGATACTGCATTCTGTTGAAAGAAAAAAGAAGAAGAAGAAGAAAAGAAATTAATATAAAAACAATGACGTCAGAATTAGGAAATAATCATTAGGCACCAACTATCCTTATATAATCCTCAATTTTGATTTATAACATGATTATGTTTTGCATTTCAATTTACTTAAAAATAAACCTTAGTAAAAAGAGATAAAGAAATATAAGAAAAAGATAAGAAAGGAAGAAAAAAAGAGAAAGGAAACACAAACTTGAGATGAAACAAGCAAACCATTTTCAAATTCAATACAGACAAAATAATATTCCACTAATGGGTAGAGCTTGAAAAGTAAGAGGGAAAAATGATAACTAATATAGCCCTCAATAATAAATGTGAAATAATTAAAAATGTATACTTATATTATATTAATTCCTTATTTTTAAAACCTTTTAAAGGATACTTTGTTTGCCACAGTGCTGCTCATGAGGAAAACAATATATATTTATCATCAGCATACCAATGACAATACAGTCCTCTTCAGTTTATAACCCACCTTCTATTAGCCTACTTCGCCTAATAATCCGCCCTTTTAATGAAACAGAATATTTTTCTATCAAGCTAGATCTAATCACACCTTGGTCGTGCCATAGACTTAATTAAATGTAATGCACCGCCATAAGTAAGAGAACAAAGGACGAACACCACCCATGTGTGGAAGGCTAGACGGATGGTCACACAGTAACGCAAAATGCCGTCTCTCCCCCACGATGTGGTGCTGATGAATGACGCAAAAGAGAGAATGTAAGAGCCAGTGACAAGTGAGCAAAGGCAATTAAAGACAGAACTCTTGTTATGCTTCAATAGAGATGATTTGTTATCGTCAAGTACATTGATTAGGGGATAGGCCTACATTGTTGGCCTTTTTTGTAGCCAATCATCATTGATTTTGAAATGGTCAGGGGGAGGAGTTTTGAACTTTCTCTAAACAGCTTTTCGTGCTTACACTCAGCGTCAGCAATCCATCATATATATGTTAACAAGACATTTGTTGCAGTAACATAGAGAAACAGTCCTGTCAATACGAGAAGGTGTTTGAAACAGGGCAACAGGGTCATGTCAGCTTATGCTGCGAAAAAGGGGCATAACCGAGTAATATAAAAAATACCCTTTCACCTTCATTTGCATATACGTCTAATAACCCACTTCAGCTAATAACCCGGTACCTGTGTCAACCGTGGGGCGGGTTATAAGCCAAAGAGGACTGTATACATTGTTCTGGTCATAATTCTACAATTTGGTAGTTATTCAAATCCTTAGTTGGAGTGAATACTTCTTCAATTCATAATTTAGACTTACAAATCACTTACCTTCACCAAAGGTAAATCAATCTGAAGCACACTTGCAAGCTGATACCACAAAGCATGAAATAAATGAAACAGGTTAGTTTATTAAATAATCTATAACATAATAAAGAAAAATATTACTACATGTAACCTAATGTTAAAGGGAAATTATTAATAAGTATTCTCGTAAAGCCCATTCCTGACCATTGATGAGAATAGTCAATTCGGGGTTTATAAGTCTTAAACGGCTTCCAATCCAACTTATCCATAATAGGGAGCAGCTTGGTTGGCAGATTTGGACATCATTGCAGTAATAAATATTAATTAATACTTACAATGGATGTGTCAAAAAAGTCACAATCAAAATAAAATCTTCTACAGCATGGATTGAAATTAAAGATCATCAAAACCTAGCAAACACCATACCATAATATTTGCTTTTTCAACAATGGGCAAAAGAAAAAAGACTGTACATGATATAGATCAAAATGAATAATACCTCTGCCACTGGGGTATGTTCATCAATAGATACAAATATCTTGTACAGCAAAGTCTCGAAGTAATCTCCTAAAACTCTGTTCATGACAAATCCCTCTAAAGGAGGAACTGTGGAAGAGAAAAATACCCAAACAAAATGTCAACATTTTGAGAATACAATGTGAAAAACTTTTAAAAATAATAATCAATGACTACAACAAGAGGGTGACAGATCTTTTCAGGAATTTTTACTATTTTGCCTTCAATATAAGGAACATTTGAGAGTATATCAAACTAAACTTGGAAAATCCAAAATTGAGAAAAGTAAAATGGTTGCAGATCTTTTCAGGTGCTAATTATTACTGTACAAAAGAAAATAGAAATCCAGAGATCATGTCAACTTATAGGTAAAATAAAAAATACAATAAATAAAATTGCTTTTGTTGATCCTAAATGAAAATTATCCGTTTTGGTCTATTTCAAAGAAATACTGGCAATGAAGGGATATTATCTTGCCTTGGAAAATAAGCAGACACTAAAGCGGTGCTTGAACCCAGAGCACCCAGGTTGCTTTATGCACTCTGCCATCTCCACTTCCCATGTAATAATAATAATAATAATAATAATAACAAATATTTTATTTATAAAGCGCCCTCTGTCAAAACATCAAGGCACTATACAACAATTGACTTAACACAAAACACATAACATAATAAATAAATAATCAACATAAAAATTGTTACAGTATCATATCCTCATAACCAGTAAGCACAACAAAGTAGGTATCAACAAAGATACTCACCACTAATGCAGTCATCATCCCCAATGGGTACCTCAAGGTAAATAAGGCCTCTCCGGTACAAACCTGGAATAAAACAAATACAAAATACAAATATATAAATAAAATACAAAATATATTTATTAAATCTTTACAGTCTCCAGCACACAAGAAAACTATTAAAATGTAAAACATTAAATGACTATTTGTGGATGGTAAAAAAAACAAAATAAAGCTAGGTCAACAGAAAAGCCTTGAAATTTTAATTATTAGCAGAAATGGCAAAGGGCATTATTTTCTATACTTTCTCTTTCCACCAACTATGGAGTCTTCTGCTTATTTCATTAACATGCTGAAGTAGGACATGAACCTACATGTTGAGCAGGAGAGTATTATTAATCATATGTCATATCTCATATGTCCTATCTATCTCATATCTTACATGTTGAGCAGGAGAGTATTATTTATATGTCATACCTGATATCATATTTCATAAATATCTCACATGTATTATCTTTTATAATAATGTAATTGACTTATAGAGCGCCTAAAATACATAAAATTATGCTCAATGGTGCATTACAGAAGAAATTGACAATACAAAGTCTCTAATAATATTATCAATAATAACATATAGATACAGAGCACACTTACCACCCAAAATGGAAACAGAGCCATACTTAAACATCATAGAACATCATGATAGTTACAAATATAAGCTCATTGAGAGAATGTTAACAGGTGCTCCATACCAAAATATTTACATACTCTTACACATCTGAGAACATAGACCACAGTTGAACTCCTAATGATATGCTTTTATGTTAAAATTGTGACTACACCTTATGATATAGAGGAAAATGAAAGTATCTCTTACCATGCACAACTCCCCTATCAATTTCACCAGCAACTTGAGCACCTGAGTCAATAAGGGAATCAACGGTTTTCTTTTCCATTTCAGCGCAATTCTGGATGAAAGCAAATAAGCATAAAAAAAATAATAATTTCCTTTCACACTTTTGAACATTTGTGGTCTTAAGTTCTTTTATACAAAACAAAGCATACAAATTATAAGAGTACAAGTCTAGTAGTTGACAAAAAACACAGTGATCAAGGAGCAGGACCTGCATTGTAATAATTGTAATAAAATAACTATATTTTGAAAACCCTCTTTGCTAAAACAAAATTTCATGGTTGGAAATCTTATAAAAACAAACATTTCACACAACAAACTATAAAATAGATAAATAAATAAATAAACCCAACTTCCACACCTTCCCCCAACAATACTTTTATCTAATGTATATTCACCCTACATGGATATTTAACATGGGACTTTTAAATGTTTTACAAAAAGCAAGGCAATGAATAAGAATTCCAACCTTTATATCATCATCTGTGACATATCCAACTTGTACCACCCACCATGATTCTATAGCAACAGCTTCTATAGGCTGACTAGGAAGCAGTTCTTTTACAGGTCGTTTACGGAAAAATTTCTGAAAGATTAGAAAAGAATCAAATTGGCTACAGGAAATCCGGAAAATTAAGCAAGATAAAAAAGAAAATGCACAAAACACTCAATAGAATAATAAAGAGTAGGATGAGAATAAGGGGACCATTTGGAAGGTATAAAGTTTGTCTCATATCAAGAGATTAGTATGAGCATTAATAAGTATGGCCACTTAATTATGAAACATGATACACAAATTGAAGCTCCTTTTTTGCTTGCATATGAAAAAAAACCAAATGGATTAAACGGATCTAGGTTTAGATTGTAAAGTCCTCTTCAGCCTCTTCAGCTTAAATCCACATTGTAAAAATCTATTTTGCCTTTTATAACCTGCACTTTTCATGAAACAGAATATTTTCTTCTTTAAATTGTCCCTCCTAAAACCAATCCCTTAATCTAGATCTTCATTTTCTAAGCCAATCAGTTTAAAAAAAGCATTTATTGAATTAAAATTGAAAAGAAATTTTCAGTCTAGATTTACACTCATTTGTGTCAAAAATGTGTTCTGGTGACAGAGTCATTGGCATTCTGTTGTCTACACCAAAGTACAAGTCTCATTAATACATTGAAAGAAAAATTTAAGAGATTTCTTTATGACAGTGCTCACTACACCTTTCGTCCCACTGACCTAATTTATGCAAAATGCATAGCCATAAGCAGACAATAAAGCATGATAGCGACACACGTATGTCAATGAGTTATGCAGGAGTCATCTTGTGCCAATGTATGATACAAATACAGGATTGTTCAAACATGACCGACCCCATGACAGCAAGCGTGAGAGATAAAGGAAATGTCATTATGCTTTATTTGAAGAAGTCTTTTTACCTTCTAAATTGATTGGGGAATTTGCTGTTTTTGTAGCCAACCAGCATTACTTTTAGAATTGGCCAATCTGTTAAATGTACATTGTATTTGAAACAGGATCATCCCTGTATATGCATAAAAGGAAGGGGCATAACTGAGTAAATATAACACCCCTCCTCTAACTCCTATATTGCATATATGACTCAAAACCTGCTCCTTCCGATAACCCATTATCAGTGTCATCCAAGGGGCAGTTTTAAGCTGAAGAGGACTGTATATATAAAATAAGCAGTATAAAAACCCTATTTTTTTAGCCTTCTTTCTTAAATATTATTACATTAAAAGGAATATAAGAAAAAAAAGGCAGCATAAAATCTTTTTTAAGGGTTAGAGAGATACTATTAAATAAATCATACAACTAGAATGAAAACATTTCAAACATTGGTAATATTTTGTTTTCATGCATTTCAAATAATAAGAACTGACCTTGGAAGACCTACATTGGTTCATGAGGTCAATATACTGATTTCTGCCGATACCAAGAAGTCTCAAACCTACATTGTTTAGTTTTAAAAAGATATGTTAAAATCACATTAAAATAAACTAGGAAATGATGCTTTAAGTTGTGTCCAGCAAAGAAGTGAATAGAAACAAGAAAGATTTTAGAAGGTGGATTAAGTATTTAGAATCTATTGGTTTTAATTTCTCCATAACAGCAACAGCAAAGAAAAAAAGAAGCCAACCAAGAACAACCAAGATCAGCAATTAAGCGAAATACATGAGTAAATCTTATCTCAAACATGATACACACAGTATATCAAAGAGTATAGCTAATAACTAGTCACAATGCATTATTGATAAAGGCATTTTGTCTTGAAATTGATATCAACTATGGCCACATTCTTAGAAGATCATTCAATGCAAGTGAAATATATTCCTGAATACACAACATTAAAAACAATTATTATTTCTTCGAATATGATACACCTCTCTATGCAATAGCAATAATAATAATAATAATGGGAACATATATATAGTGCATACAAAATAGCTCTGAGCACTTTGACAAGGAGTAAAGTAAAATTAAGAATAATATAGAATTAAAAAACATGGTGTATAGAATTTACATGGGTAAAATTTTGCATCTGAATCTAAATAATATAAGAAATGAGCATGTATTTAAAATGAAGTATGGTTGAAAAATATGGTATATAGGATTTATGGGTAAAATTGTACATATCTAAATATAAAAAAAAGAGCATAGAAAGTAAGAACTAATTCTAGAAGTAAATTAAAACCTTAAGAAACTCACAATCTGCAGCAGTGAAGTTTGGAAGTGAGTCATAACTTTTCTCCTGACCCATTATATCCTGCATCATGGTATTGTAGTAAGAAAAGGGAGTCACCCGTAATCCTTTCACCATGATGTCAGACAAGTGATAGGGATACAGCATGAGATGCTCTCGGCTATAGTGCAATACTTCTTCGTAATAGCGTGGTTCATCTTTACGGATTGTCTTTACTTTTTTGATAAAGAGAGATATAAACAAACATATAATGCATGTCAAAATAAACTCCATATGTACAATAGAATCAATGAATAGATTTTATTGCTAGGATTTTTTCACAAGACTGAAGTTAAAATTACGATATAAAATTTTCGTAAGTCTCCAATGAGTGCAGAATATTGCCTGATCTGGAAAACTTCGCTACAGTATCATTCCATTAATTGCAGTTGACTTGAGCATTGAATTTGATTTATCCATATTAGGTACTAATCTTAGGGAAAATCTATTAACTCTTTCAGGACCATGCTTTGTTTTTTTTCTTTACTCCAATTATAGGATACAAGACACCATTAATTGGTAAATGGTCATAACGCATAAAAGTCACTCATCATAATATCAAAATATATATATAAATTTTAGAAATTAGAAAATAAATTACAAACATCTCATTGATATTATAATACATTTTTTAAGAAAATAGAGGCATTATATACAATCATAGCAACAATATGATTGATAAGATTACTTACTAAGGTTTCCCTTATATCTTAATTGGTTCTTTACGCTGAAAGAAATCACTGCTTTCTCATATTCTCTTTGAGAATTACCACAGCTCTGTGGAGGATAAAAATTTGATTTCATATTTATAGGCACAGGCACCCAGCAAGCCAATGTCTTGAGAAAAAGACCTTGGCCGTTTATCTTCCTAAGTTATAGAAATAGTTTTGATTGGATTGTAGATTGCAATTTTCAGTTACCTAAGAGCATTTCGTCACCCCAGTTTACAATTGTCGTATCTCCACCCAATCCAGTTTTGAGAAAATGGGCTTTAAAGTTTCAAACTGCTGTATTTTCCAACTATTGGGACTATTTAACTCAAATTTGTTATGAGGGCGTCACTATAGTTATCATTAATGAAATTAAGGT
>JASKDV010153593.1:0-13786 GCA_032466395.1 Aegires albopunctatus | reverse complement strand
GAAGAAGAAGAAGAAGAAGAAGAAGAAGAAGAAGAAGAAGAAGAAGAAGAAGAAGAAGAAGAAGAAGAAGAGGAAAGGAAACCATCAAGGAAACCGGCGAGGCATTAATTTCAAAACTGTTGAAAAATGGAGTAAAATAAACAAGCATGGGTTAACTATGCAATCTACTTTGTGATCATCGCATTATATGCAAGAAATATGATTTGGTAATAATACACAATGACAATTTGTTTTAGGCAAGAATGTCCTCGAAGGCGCTCATGCGGAAGACATAGGCCTGGTTACATGCAGGGAATGAGAAGAATTCGATGAACTATAGGACAAAGGTAGGTAATAACAAACGCCCTTTTTTCCTTTAATCCGAGGCCTATACAATAAACGAGAACATTTTAGTGTGTCTATTTTAAGCCAGCTATTTCTATTTTCACTTTAAATATTTCATTATTTCCTCTTCACTAAGCGTGCATTCATAGCGCATTTTGACACGTGATTGAGACAGGTGGAAGGAAAAAGAAACAAAGAAACCATAGCACTGTTTAGCATTGTCATTTTAGAGAAATGTCCTTCACCTTTTGATTTCGAATGGATCTCAATCTAGCACTTTCTTGATTTTCTTTCAACTCCAAGATATAACTAAGAGCACCATAATATATGTTTGCCCGATGATTATTACAGAGCAGCGTCAACATGTTAATTTCTAGTCCCGTACGGTACATAAAAATGAATTGAAATAAAATTCCACAATAATGGCGAAAAAAGGGATGGGATGTATTAATTTGAGAACCGAAATAGACCTTAGCTCAAAACCGGCAGCAATGAACCATCTGATTCTATAATTACATCGTGAATCAAAATATCACGATCTTCGGTCACAGAGAATCTTTACATTTTGTGACCACAAGGACGTTTACTTTTATCTGTCACGTGATCACACTCAGGAATTATATCATTGTAACAACGGTGTGATATCATTATTACTAATTATTAACCATTTTCGGATTGCTTGTCCAACCATTGTTGCCAGACTTATCGAATGACTCCGATGAAAAATTAACCCGCATAGAAAATCTAGATAACATACAATAAATATCAAATATTTTTCTCAACTGTTTTTCAGCCTTTTTCCAGAAAACCCATTTGTATTATCAATATCAACATAATGACACATCGAGTCTTTCCTGGTTTCACCGATCAAGTGCTATTGAAAACGTTTCTTAATAAGTCTCTAGAGATTTAGCGCTGCAGCATCTTTTGGCATCGATAAACAGCAAATCATTTGACACGATGGTTGATCTCTGACGCTAGAGCATTGATATATGTGTTGTTCAGAGGTATCTGATTCAATATTTTCATCTGCACTTAGGAGCCATAGCGTATAGCTCAGAGGACTAAGTTTTTATAGTAAAACATGCATTGTTTACATAGATGCGCAGTAATTAATCATTTTTCTGATAAGAGATATTCATGCGCATTCCTCTCAGTTAGAAAGAGAAATAAATAACAAAAACAACGATATATAACATGATAGTATTATTTTTAAATCAACGGGTGTGCAAGAGCAATCTAAATTGCATATTCATCTCGTGTTGTGATATTCAATTTCGAACAGTTCTACCGATAATGGACTTCAGAAAATGATTAAAATAAAATATTTCCCAGTACTATTTTGCGGAATAACGGCCGTGGGAAGGTTCTTGGAGAGTCAATAGACATTATTAGCGCAAAATAAGAAATTTGCTCTGAGGGTCATTTTTCATTTGTTTTGCTTCATAACTCGAAAAGTCAGCCAGCGACATCCGGCACCTTTTGTCAGACCACCACACATATAAATCAAGCATTAAGCTTTAGTGGAGCGGACAGCAATATCTTATTCTTAACTAATGCATCCAAGTACTCTTTTTCACGAGCGAAGCCGGGTGCCCAGCTTGTACTGAACGCCTCCTCATCAGAAGATTGAAGTTGTCCCCTGATGATCCTCTAATATGGAAAAGAAACAAATTTGTCGGGACCAAAGGTAAATCCTTCTCTATTATTAAAACATTTAAAGCTCCCAAACCAGTTTTCGGTTGAGCACTCTACATATGTGATTCTTTAAATCAATGAATTTTACCATATATATATATATATGGAAATATTAAGAGACATTGGACCAAAACAACGAATGACGCCGAAAGACATCAAATTATGTGAAAATTGCATTAAAGCAAGTGTAAATCTTCTGTCTAGACCAGTGGTTCTCAAATTGTATACAGTCTGAGTGCCCTTACAATATAAATACTACAGCTACTTGCTGGCACACTGTATACAGAATAGGACTACTATGTTATAATTAAGTTAAATATATTGAAATATAACGCATTCAATAAAAGTTTATTCATTCCTGTATTAATGAGAAACGTGAGCTTGATGAGACCTTGCGATTTCTTCAATGTTTGGTCTTATTGAGACAACATATCCTCATCAATGCTTTGAAGGGCTCCTATCTTTTTATATTTAATTGTAGATTTTATAGGAATGCTACGGAGCACATCTGCTCCAAAAGCTCTGGGGCACGCTGGTTGAGAATCACTGGTCTAGACGCTTTCTTCAGATAATAATACAATTCGTCTGAGTCACATTGAAGACTTTACGCCAGGGATGCTCAACCAGTCGATAGCGAACTACCGGTTGATCTTAAGTGTTTTGCAGTCGATCGCGGGTATGTCCTACATTCATAGGTTTATTTTTTCTATTTGTCTTTGTATTCTGGCGGGTCGTTTTTCTTTGATTTGGCGGATTTGTGTTAGTTTTTTCTTCTATTAGTTAAAAGCGAATAATGCCGATAGGCACAGCAGCATTGGTTCGGTTTCTTTTATTATTTTTTTTAGTTTCATGGTTTCGCCAGACCCGTAGATCTCCATTAACTGGATTAATGTAACAGTAGATCTCATGTCAATAAAAGTTAAGCACCCCTGCTTTAAGTTGTCTTCATTACTCTTCGTGAGATTCAGAAGCATTAATTTGCATGGATTGAAGGGGGAAAAAAAAAAAGAAGGTTACCACAACCAACCACTGTTCTGACTGACTGATTGATCTACGAAACGTTGGGAAAAACAAATTCGTGAAACGATCTAGTATGCACTGTAATGTTGTACACAAATTTCACTGACGATGCCTTGTAACGATTTGATCGAGTAAGATATCAAATTTCAGCTGCGATAGACTGAGTTTGCAAATACACCTTTCAAGACTTAAGTTTCAGTCCGCTCCTATGTGATGGCGTCCATCGACTAATTTGTAACAATGAATATTTTCAAATTATATCTAGATCTAGTCTATTTAAAAACATTGCACACAGGCCAATCTTTCAGCGTACTTTGGCGTCAATTAATGGAAAATCATGAGACATGCTAAGTGTTTTTCAACATTGCGTCATTGATATAATTTTTTCTTGAATGTTAAAGAATCATTGGAACACAATTAACGGCCCCTCGAGACGTTAGCGGCGAAGTCTTTTAAAGGTGTATGCCCCCAAAACCTTACAACTAGGCAACAACGGGATAAAGGTGTTTCCAGTTTGTTATTACAGCTGGTATTATTTTTGTCGATTCTATTGGGTGTCAGTGCGCGAAATCAATTCATAACGCGTTGATGATACAACTTTTCTTTTCCAAAAAGGACCAGAGCATTCTGCCTCTGTGGCAGTGGCTTTTTTCCTGTTGATTTGATAGCACTGTTAAATTTTCGCCACAATTCATGCAATTTCATGCTGCTGTTTCTCGCGAATGGTGCTAAGGAAATCATATATTGTGACAATTAATGTGAACCATCCATACGCTTAGGAGATTAATAATAACACCAAGGTTTATACCTCACCACTTAAGTTTTATTTTGTTGCAAAGAATAATCCTTCGTCATACTTTTAAAAGAATCATCGGGAAGGGTTATTAAAAATTTCATTTTCCTTTCTAACTGAACCAAAGAGGGCATCGAGCACTCCAGACATAGTGGTTGTACTCCAGTGGACGTGAAAACTGATTTAATCAGCCCCGGGTCCATAGCGTCCACTACCCCTCTCCATGACGATGATTTTTCGAAAAAATATTTTTAAACCTTCATTTTTGCGTTAAAAATAGCATATCAGCTACATTGTGACACATCTGGAACTTACTTAATGCAACAAAGTATTGAAATAGATTTATAGAAATGTTATGGGAGCAAGATCGTTCAGTCGTTCAGTGTTTCCATCCAGTATAAAGAGAGAAAACATCAAAGAGGAGTTCAAAGAGTTCAAAAGTGATGATTGATGATGATATACTGTCTTACTTGGCCATGAAAGAATTCTATCAGAAAGAAAAAGACCCTTTTCTTTCTCTGCCTTGTTGTCTAGGAAAAGTTTCTCTTAATTGTTATGGCATACTTTTTCTGTGAAGATTAAAAAGGGCACGTTGTTGTGCCCTTTGTCTCCTAGTAAAATAGCATGTTTTCTGGTAAGCTCTTATTTATTCATACTATATATCTATTTTTCATCGCTACATGTGATACCTGCATCCTAATTGTTAAAAATCAAGGGAAGTTACTATCAAGTATATTGCACCATATCATTCTATATCGATACATGTAATAATATATCGCCAACAACACCCAGCATATGATTACTTTGATTTGTTACCATCAAAGAAAAGAATGCGAACTTTTAGGGGAAATAACACTTTGTGAATAGTTTTTTTTTCCCCGCAAGCTGTTAAGTATTTTAATAATAACAGAGACAAATAATTCTTCATCTTGACTCCTATTGTTTAATTAGTTTAAAAATGCTTATCTGACATGCTTGTCTCCTCCTTATTGTTTGATTTGTCTATGTCAATGCACAGTTTTGTTTTTGTATCATGAATGATGTGAGTGCTATTTGGTGTTTAGTACATGTTTGCGAGCCTAACAACACATACCTATTTTCAATGTTAAATTGACTGATTACAAATGTTTATTGCATGCTACGATTGTATGAAATGTTTTTTTACAATGGCTACAATAAATATACCAACCCATACCATACCATACCATTGCGTTTGCAGACTCAGACAATAATAATAATAATATAGGCATACTCTATGTTAGCGGACGCATGGTATGTAGTGCCTTTTTTTATCCACTTACTGAAAATGAAACCCAATACTCTTTACACAATGCATTCACAGGAACTTTTAATGAATGCGCAGGTGTGAAAAGTATCGAGTTTCACTCTCAGTCAGTGGATACTGCTCGACTTGTCAGTATATTCATTATTAATTGTTATTGTTAATTGTTGTAGTGAATAGGTGTGTGAATACTATGATGACGTGTTGATATCACATGGCAAGAGAAGAGTGAGAAATGTTTGTGTATGGGTGCATAGTGTGTAGTTAACAATCGTTGTGTCCCGTTAGCTTTAACTAGATCTAGATACTGTATATATACTGTAGGCTTTCTCCAATCTTGTGTATGGCATTGGGAAAAATGGTGGTGGCTTGGAAAGGGGGGGAGGGGGGGGGGGTCTTCTATTAGGGACGGGGTTTACAATCGAGCAAATATGGTATGATGATCTCCAGTCCACTAAAAGTGCAAAAAGTCTCCTAAAGGTGTGATTTAGACTGTGGAAGAAGATGCAAGGTTAGAGCATTTAACCATGGTCATGTGTGGAAGATCATAGATGTCAGAGGCCCCTTGTCGCTGCTTTGTACCTTGGCACAGATTAGATTCCTGTTTATGCCAATGTGCTATTTTTGCAGATGAGTAGGAGTAGGCATTTGTAGTGTAAAATGGTGGGAAGGGAATTAAAGTTAAAGTGGTAGTTTAATGCAAGCAAACAGTTACAGCGATAAAATGCTCTTTCCTCCAACATTGTGGTACCAGAGGCTTTGCCTGTTTGCTTGATGATTATCCCATAGGAAATGTGTCCCTATAGAAACCATAATTGCAAACATGTAGTACATTATAGTATAACCCCAAGAGAGAAAGACAATTTTCATACAAAAGAATTGAACCAGCAATCTCTGCGCGGCACCCAAATGCCTTACCAGAGCAGTGAGAGTGTTCCTAACCAACTTGACCACCAAGTTTCTCAAAAAAGAAGTCGATTTCAATATAGTCTTTGAAACACTCCACTCACCCCAACTGGCAGTAATCTTGCATTGGAAAATCCACATCGCTTCGCTAGATTTAAATATAGACACGACTTGTTTATTTTCTTAGTTTCTTCCTTTGTATGAAAACTGTCTTTCTCACTTGGGGTTATACTATAATGTACTACATGTTTACAATTATTGTTACCGGTATTTATATAAACCCCATTGCCTCATACCCTATATTCCTAGTATCAACTATCATGGTTGACTTCAAGGCTATAACTCTATGTTGTGTGAATTTCATTCAGTGTGTGTGTTCGTTGTCCCATGGTTTTACAAAGGATTGTAAACATGTCTCTTTTGAGAAGCTCGTTGGTCAAGTTGGTTAGGAACACTGCTCTCGCAAGGCGATTGGGTGCCGCACAGAGATTGCGGGTTCAATTCTTTCTTGCTTCACTAGATTTTCTTTGTTTCTTCCTTTGTTTGACAATTGTCTTTCTCTTTTAGGGTTATACTATAATGTACTACATGTTTACAATTATTGTTATTTATATAAACCCCATTGCCTCATACCCTTTATTCCTATAGAAACCATGTAATAATTCATTTAATCTTTGGCAGATAATTTCATAACTATGTATTCTATATTATGTCCTTTCAGAATCACTATCCAGGCTCAACATATGATCGCACTCTCAAACACTCGACAGGCTATAACAACAAACTTCACCGTGATGACAGAGATCATGCCAAGTCAAGAGGGTTGCAAGTGAATAAAGAGGTATAAATTCATTTCATATATATTCCTTTCATTTCTTAACCCTTATTTCCCTATTCGTACGAATGGGGTAACTCTAGCCAAAGGCAACGTCAATTTTGGCTTTCAAAAGAAGAGCGCACTTGTAGCATTTAAATCGAATAGAAAAAAGCATGTAGTACTCTTGAGCACCATGCCTCATGACGATGAATTTGATATGGAGGAGAGAAAGCCTGAAATAGTTACATTGTACAATGCAACAAAAGGTGGAGTAGATATAATGGACCAATGTGCCATTCTCTCACCACCAAGAGAAAAACCAACAGGTGGCCCATGCTCCTGTTTTATAACATTTTGGACATCGCATCCATTGCCTCATTAATCATCTGGAGGAAATTAATCCGGAAGACAAGCTGTCACATATGCCCGAGGAAGCATGACAGAAAAACGACTCTGCGATGCTCATCCTGTAATAATTTTGGATGTGCAGAACACTCCAAATGCCGTTCAAATTTTTAATCATTTTGCCTGTTAAAGGGTCAAAAGAAATTTTTGTTTAGAATTTCTCTTCACAAAAATAAAAGAATTGTAGAAATGAAATGAAATCCTAGGACGCGAGTTAATATTTTGACAGTCCTGTTGAAACATAAGGTTCCAATTAAATTCTTACTTTGATATGCAGGGCCTTTTATGGGCTAGCTTCTGACAGGTGCAAATGGTACATGTTGCTTATAAAGTGTATAAAACACTAAAAGATTTTGGTTACTAAAATATGAATAGCATTCAATAGGCCTACATTATTTATACATTTACACGCAAAATATAGTTCAGGTTCCATTTTCTCTCATAGTTTTCACATTTCTATCGAATGATGATAATCATGCATATCAATGGAAAGGTGAGAAAATTTCCTTTGCAATGATACCTGTTTTTAACTTGACAATAGTATGACATCAGAGATACAGCACTTTCAAAATCGTATTATAAATCCGTGCCATGTAAAACAGGCACATTGTTATTACTATGTTTTATCATCAATTTTAACTTGTATTGAACACATTTTCTCTGTGTGTGACATCACAGATTGTTGCGTATTACATGAGAAAAAAAAAATTCATAAAAACTGAGGAAAAGGTACAGTTAGTTATGATATGGGATGGTATTGTTGGAGATCGCAAAACGCCTCTTGCATGAGTCAATAGAATACTTCATGCACAACAATACACAGATCAAATATTGGTAAACTGTGTAGGCCTAATTCCCTTTCTAAACGACAACCGAAACATCCTATACTTCATGCATGAAAATTATCGCCCTTAGTCATATTACGTAAGCATTTCTCACCGAAAGCAACATTAAAATTTTAACTCTATACTAACCACCAGTAAGCCCAGACGTAAACCTAATCAAGAACTTTTGGGGTATGATGAAACTCCGATAAAACAGTCTGCTCAAGGCGGACCCAGATGCTCTGTTTCATGAATTAACTGAAATGTGGGACAGCATTCCAATTTATGAGGGGTTCAATCTTACACAATTGATGCCAAAGAGACTGAAAGCTATTTGAGCTGTTAAGGGCGGCTACACAAGCTATTATTAAGCACGTTTTAAGATGACCCCTATAAGTTTGTTTGTATTTTAAACATAATTCTTTGCTGCGAAGTGTTGTAAAAAAGATTATTTTTTTACTTTGTTTCACTAACTCGTTTTGGAGTTAATGTAAATTAATAGGTATTTATTGGAAAGATATATTCCTCAGCATTGAAATGATATATTGATTGTGTGATTTTGAAAAATGAGTATCGAAATAATGAAAGGAAAGCAACCTGAACTTTATTTTGCGTGTGACTGTATACCAGTTCTTGAATCAACGACAATAAATAAATATAATTTTCTTCCACTCCAATATTTCAGGTTCTTCTAATTCATTCAAACTTGAAATTGTGCATTTATAAGTACCAGTGTTTCTTTAGCATAACAAACATAATATGTGCATTTTTAATCAACTCAAATGTAATCCTGAGTTCTGTCCCTTTACCATCAGTGAAATCAGTGCATTGCCATAGGCAGCAGTGACAACAGTGAGCTGGCTTTTTCTAGATTAGGCTTAAGACACTCAACTTCTATTTTTAGTGCAATAGTACTGTTTCGATAGAAAGCAGATTGAGAGGTTTTGAAGCTGGTGCCTGAGGAGGCTCCACAGGTGAAGATGGGAACAGAAGATCACAAATGAGGAGATTTGGAGGAGAACTGGCCTCCACAACATTGTGCTGGAGGTGGAACATCAGCGCTGGACCTGGCTTGGTCATATACTGCGTATGAAGAAGATGCAGCACCCCCACGAGGAATTGACCAGGGTGACCTCAGGGAAACAAAACAGAGGCCGTCCCCTCGGGTCATGAAGACGAACAATGGAGGAGGAGATGAAAATGAAAGATGCTCTGTAAATGTCTTAAGTTTCTCTTCTTGCTGGACATGAAAGCAAACCAATCTGCTTTTCATGAAAATCAATTACAACGAGTTCTGGAATACTTTTCCCCTCAAGAATAAGTAACAAATCTCTTTACAAAAACACCTGAGAGAATCCTAAAGATTTTGTACACATATTTGTATTTATGTCAACTCCATCAATCTCATTTTTATACTACTCTATTGACGACATTAAAGAGTTACATATCTTTGTTTCATAGATTATGCCAACACCTTTGACATAGAGTGAAACATGAAGATCTCTTACAAATACTGACATCTCTAGAGAAAGATGGTAAAGACCCCTGGCTGGTAAGAAATCTATACTCAGTGAGAACAGACAGCCGCCATTAAAATCAATGGAAAAATGAGAAAATTCAAACAAATCAAAAGAGGAGTATGTCGGGGATGTGTACTCTCAACAGATCTTTTTAACATATACAGTGAAATGATTCTTAGAACCATTCAACATTATGATGGTATTAGGATTGATCGATGAAATATGAGTAATCTAAGGTATCCAGATGTTGCCCACTCAACAGAAAATCTGCAAAAGCTGCTCTTTGAAATATCAAAATCTAATAGAGAAAAAAGTTTAGATTATTATTATCTCACGAACAGGAACATAAGGATTAAAATGAAAATGAATGTGATCAGAACTTATATATATGGTCAGCTCTTCCCTATGGATGTGAGCGTTGGACAATCAACAATGTAGTTGAATAACGGATAGAGGCAGCAGAAAAGTAGGTCTATAGAACATCTCTTGGAAAGACAAAGTGACAAAAAAGTGTTGAGAAAAGTTGAATTAGACCAAACATGCCTAATGAAGATCATCCGGAAACATCAGCTAGAATCCCTTGGACATGTTTACAGGAAGGATGGGTTTGAGAAAATTGCACTGACAGGAAAAATAGAGGAATAAAGACAACGGGGAAGGCAGAGAATAACTTATTTATAGAGCCTCAACAAAATCTGCTCAGATGATAAGATGGAACCAATCGACATGCTGAGAATTGTAGATGACAGAAATGAGATGAGAACCATGATCGCCGATGTCTGAAGCAGATATGGCACCTGATATGATGATGATGATTGCCGACATGCTTTGTATTTGTATGAAAGTATGATATATTGTTTGGGCCTTCTAGATCATGACGTGGTGGCCAAATGGATAATGTGATTTATGATGCACAGTTAAAAGGTTATGGGTTTGTCTCACGCTGGCACCAGAGTTGATTTTAAAAACAAATTCAATTACATATTAAATACCATATGCTATTTTTGGTGGTTTTTTTTTAAATTATTAATTATATTGGAAGAGCTTTCCTCATGGCTAATGCTCAGTGGCAATTATAATCAAATGACAAATTTTTCTCCAGGGCAGCATTATTTTTTAAATTATTTGTTTATAAATATGAAGTTAAATCAGGCTCCCGGTAATCATACACATCATTAGGTTTTTCAATAATTGGACAGTGGAAACAAGAGGGAGTGAATCAAGCTCCACCCCTTGTCATTGCTCATTGTCTTTCATAATCATATTACCGTTACCTTATTCAATGGTGCGGTAGACTTAAGTCTTAGAATCAGACATCGTAGTCCCTTGCAAAATGCCAACATCTTTAGATCTTGAGATATGAGGGAGAATAGTATCCTGTCATATGATGCAACAATAGTTTTCCGGTACGATCATGGTGTTGCACGGTCAGGTGTGAACATCTGCTTTCTAGCTTCCTCGAGACCACTGTGAACCTTTACAACCTTCATACCGGTTCATACCGGTAGCCCATGATAATAATATTATGTCATAGAAGGGGTACAGTAAAAAATGTTCTATTCGCGTTAAAATTTAGTGATGAGATTATCGAGTCTTGATACAATGTATAAAAAGTACGCCGTAAAAATGTTTTTTAATTAAATGATTTTCCCAAAACAGCCGGTTGCATCCAAAAGTACGTTTTAGCCAAGTATGTTGTAGACCAGGTGATTTATGAAGAAAAAACAACTTTAGGACTCGGAACTTTGAAAAAGGTACTTTGCAGCCGAGTGTACATTAGAGACCGGGTATGTTAAACTGAGGTTTCACTGTATATACATGTAGGCGCCTACAAGCAAACATGTACATGTATTATCAAATTCAAGTGAACATCCTTTCCTGCAACAGGAGTTCAGCTTGTAATTTACACATGTATTATACTAATATACCAGTACCAGTAAGCCTATATTGTTGTTATTCTATTCTTTTCACAGGAAATGGGAAAAGAAGTCCCAACTCTCGCCTCCTCTGTTTATGGTCACAATTTAGAGCGCCAGGTTGATCATCCAGATCGAGAACATGTTCGTATTGGCCATGTAAAGTCAGAATTTTACAGAAGAAATGGAATTCCAACATCAAGCCCGCAGTAGGAGGGATCTGCTCATATAACTGCAATATAATGATGTGAATGGAGATTTTGTAATGTAATAATTATAATAATAACTACATACTTTTCAAATCTTGTTTTTATTCTGCAATCTTCCATTTTTGCCATCAAAAGGTAATCTCACACAGCAACAACAAACAACAAAGATGAAAAAACTACCATGATAGGCTCCTAAATATTGGGAACTCTAATGAAAATTAGTGAAGAACATTATATCATTATAAAATGTGTTTATAATGAGAATTGTTTCCTAGTATTAATTGTACAGTTATTATGAGATGCAAATAAAGATCATTTTTTATACTTAGTTATATCAAATGCACTGATTTAAATCTAATCCAATTCAGTTTCAATTTATTTATTATTTAAAATTATGAAATAGCAATAATAACAATACTGTGGGACTGGGACCTCTGTTACTGTTACTGGGAAACATCAGTGGTGATCCTGATTAGACAGGTATCAAGATTTCCTTGGCACTGAGAGATGTTGATTTTCCCATAACAGTTTGAGGTAGCCTATTTAAAGTATTTCTTTTTTTTTGGTGAAAATTTGTCATTCCTTGTAGTTGTAGTCCTTGGGCCATATTTTGAAAAGATTTTGATTACTAAGATATATTGACATCTTTGGAACTATGCAGTCAAAATTCTGCCATCTCGGTGGTCTAGGCCAAGAAATATCTATCGAAGACTTGCGACTTGGTAACCCTAGGCCTAATAATTTATATCCAATGGTATGGTGGTATGGTAGTGGGGGTCATTTGACGTCCCTTTAGTAGAGCAGCAGAGTACGCCGAGCCTCTCCTAGCTGACTGAGAGCCGCCCGTTTAGCTAATCTCGAGACTCCCCGATGAAACTCCATGTGAGTGAGCCATCGGGCTCGCAGCGACTAGGCCTAATAATAATATTAGACCTAGTTCCCATACTCAACCGGAGTGCAATGGAAGGTTTTTATTATTATATCCAAATATTTCCCTTAGATTCAAATCTGGGGCCAACATTAAAATTTGAACTCCATTACAACGAAATAATTAGAATGAGACAATCGACTGCATTGTCTGGTCTTGTGACATTTCACTTTCAGTACCACTACCCAAAATCAGGATTGCATGATGCAGTACTATAATAATTAATATACAGTGAAACCTGCTTAATGTGAATTCCTCGGGAAATGGTGATGACTTTCAATAATGATTTCAATCAAAGGGAAATAACTTTGATCAATATTGCCATTCTTAGACCACCCGACTGGTATGGTAGAATTTTTACCATTTATCTGCAAGCTTGGCATTTTACTGATTTACTGTACTAATGTACTATTACTAACAAGTAAGCCTTTTATTACTTACTATGACTAGGGGCCCAATTGGAGATTGACAGAGAAAAGCTCATGGATGTTTGAGATACTCTTTAGCAGTCATTTAAAATACCCTGACTGAAAATTAACAACAATGTGACTTCAAATTAAGCCAGAAAATGTTCAAATTAACTAAGATTGTTTAACCAAGCCAAACAATTCGAATTATCCAAGTTTGAATCATGTGAACTCCAATGCTTTATTAAGTTTCAATTTATACATGTATAGAGGCATTGTATGAAATTAAAAGCCTCATTCTGTGACTGATAATGCCTATGGGTCTATGTTTGTGAAAACTTTAGGTTGAAGTTTTGCTCTAGCCTCCAAAAGAGAAACTAATGTAGTCAAGTCCACTTTTATAACGGCCTCTGTTGTAATAGGAACTCGGATAATAGTTTTAATAGTAATAGCAGTGACAAAGCAAATCCACATTTTACATGACTATAATGTTTAAGAAACAAGAATTCATGCTAATACAGTGCTTAATTAGCGCTAACTCGGCTGTAAACAGGGATTCCACCACTTGATAGCTGCAAGTCGCCTAACCTCAGTTCACAAACACCCATACTACACATACCCCATTACTGGCATATTAGCCAAAATGCGATTGGCCTTGTCTCAATATACCATAGTGTATTAATTGGGATTGTTAGTATGGAAAAGGGGATTGGTGGGGGGGGGGGGGGGGGGGAGAG
>JASKDV010153482.1:0-13788 GCA_032466395.1 Aegires albopunctatus | reverse complement strand
CGTTTGGTGTTCGCGAACTCTCCACCGAACGGTTCGATGTTCGCGATTCAGAAGATTTTCAAGCAAAATCCAACTCTGCTTAGGCTACTTTCTTCAGCAAAAGAGCTCCTACCTCCTCGGTCGCAATTGACACCTCCTAATATTATATATTATGTATTTTTTAATACATGTATACGTAGTTTGTTCTAACCTTACATCGTTGGTTTTTGTCATCTTCTCTTTTGACCAAAAAAACAACAACACGTGAGCAACTATTAAATATATTATATGTCTTTGCTGTCTTTTATCATAATTATGTCAATCATGCTCTTAAAAACCACAGAACATTCATACGTACGTTCTATTCTAAGCTTAAAACGAAATGAAAATGCTAAATTGGCTACACAATTTCATCCATTCGTGTTTTTAACATAATTCTAGAAGATTAAAAACATTAACAATCAAATATTTTAAATAAATAAATATAGGAAACAAAATAATAAGTTAACGATTCTTACAAAAGTACTCGATCAGAGATCTAATCTAGATCTAGATCTATATCTATAGATCTAAAGATTCTAAGCACAGAGTACAGCTCTTTCAAAACCTAAAAATTCATGATCTAAATTGATTGTAGACCGCACATTTAAGACCCTGTAAATCTATCGGTATGTAAGACTTCAATATATCTAGAATCTAGAGCTAGATCTAGATCTAGATCTAGATCTAGATCTAGATTCTAGATCTAGATATATTAGATCTAGATTCTAGATCTAGATTCTAGATTATCTAGAATCTAGATATATATCTATCTAGATCTAGATATCTAGATCTAGATCTAGATCTAGGCTTTACTTAAATTTAGTCCAATATTATACCCTCATTGACACAAGTACCCAGAGTGACACAGAGCCTTAAAATCAGAATATACAGCCAATAGAATCTAGATCTAGATCTAGAAATCTAGATTATCTAGATCTAGATCTAGATCTAGATATATCTAGATATCTAGATCAAGTAGAATATGACCTAAAAATCCCACTCTTGACTTAAAGAATGACTGTTTTCAAGAAAAAAAAACAAGTTCTTTTCCATGCCTAGATTCTCTCTATATTATATCAGTCTCATAGATCTAAATATAGATCTAGATCTAGATCTGATCTAGAATCTATATTAGATCTATATAGAAAATCAATATAAAAGCTGAAAATCAGGCTCTGTGTCACTGGACGTACTGACACTGTGTCATTGGTGGTAGGCCTATTATATTGACTAGTGATACAGTCCCACCTTTAATGGTCACCTCTCCTGAACGGCCACTAGTCTGTGACCTCCTTGCATTTTTCCTTTATTTTTAACCTCTTTACAGCGGTCACCTGTCCAACGCGGTCACAGCCAGCTATTTGAGTTACAAAATAGCCACCAAACCTGCTCATCATAGCGGTCACTTTATAGACAAAAGTGTCCTGCTCAATGGAAAAATCGCTGACTGCCCACCTTGAATTTTACAGCCTCCCAAATTGTATTCAATGTGTGTAAAAGGTTGATAAAGTAAGTGAACGACAATGGCAAGGATAGACAATGTCTGGTTGTATCACCTGCGGGCATGCCGATCTTACATTCTAATGGTTAGACACGACCCAGGTGAATCCTTTTCTTTGAAGATGCCGGCCGTCTTCATAGACGGTGTTTGACAGGTCAGTATCATCGGACTCAACCTTCGTCATTGTCATTCAACCAAACTGGTCTGCCGAGGATGGGAGTGTGAGGGAGGAGCTAATGGGGCGACGACTGTTCATCGACAAGCCATTATATGCGGTCATGGGGATGAGTCTAGGAATAGTCAAGGCTACGTAACAATAGGAGGAGGGGGTGAAAACTGCTTTTATTAACAAGCCAGATGCAGTCATGAGGCTTTAAAAAGTGGATTGATGAACGCTAAGTAGCCAAAGAGAGAGGGGGGGAGTGAATGGGGTGACCACTACTTTTCGACAAGTTAGATGTGGCCACAAGATTTTAAGTGGAGAATTAATCAATGCTACATAACAAAAGGAGGGGGAGAGGTAGATAGGGGTACTAGTTAGGTACATAGAGGGGAAAATCTGCTCAACCTCTCTCCATTATAATAATTTGTAACGGCCACCTGTCTAGGCCTATATAACGGTCACTTTTCTCTGTGATCATATAAGTGATCGTTATGGACAAGTTTGACTGTATATTATGATAGATATTAATATTATAGTATAGTATAGAGCTAGATCTAATTCATGAAATTTTGTTTCTCCTCCTTCACAGAACTATTTGATCTATTCAATGTATGACCTATTGTGCACTCAGCGCTGATGACAAAAAGTAATTCACAACATTAACCATGAAAATTCTCACTTGGAATATCAATGGAATCCGGGCTGTGCAAAGCGATAAAACTGGATTAAAAAAGCTTCTTGACTCATTGGATGCCAATGTCATTTGTTTACAAGAGACAAAAGTAACGCGTAAGTAGAAAGGGGAAAATTCTTTTTTAGCTTTATAACTTTTTTGAAGTATAAAGTGTGAAGACATCATCATTGTTTTTTAGAAATTGGTCTTTGACTTTGACAGGGTGGGTTATTTTTTGTTTTGTTTTGTTTTCTTTACTTTTTTGTTTGTAATATTTTGCAATTCCATTATTTTTATTTTTAATATTCCATCAAATTTTTGGGATTATTACTTTGCAATGTAGACTATGAAGTGAACAATCCTTTTACAAGACTATCACTCTTTATTACAGTAGACTAAGTCGAGTATTTTAGTCCGTTTATATTATTATATTCAGTGATAATCTTTGACTCGTTTGATTAAATGTGCTTATTTTAACTCTGAGCCCGGGGGGTTACATCTGTGTTTTGCCACAAAGGTATAAAATGCTATGGTTTGAAAATAGGGATGTCTATTTCTTTTGGGAATATTCCCCTTCATATGAGCCTCAAATATAAAGTGTAGTGTGTCAAATCAATCACAACTGAAAGGGCTTTATGAATAACAGGGATAAAAGTATATATATTTTAGAAAATGTACGGATGATAATTAAATAAATGTTATGCAATGCAAAAATAATGATTCCAAAAATTAAAATCTATTCATATACCTGACTATAAAAAATAGAAAATCTTCATCCAGAACCTTGTGATTGGTATATCAGTTAATACAAAGTCACTCTCCATTCAGGTAAAATTTCAGTCTCAGTGGGTAATCCGTTTTTTTAATTATAATCCAATGAAGCCACATCATTTCAACAAAAAAGGGGAAAAAACCCTCAATCACTATCATTAGATCTAGTTCTAGATCTAGACGTAATTTCATGGTTACCTGGATCTAGATCTACATTTGAAGACTCAGAATCAGAGTCACTCGTAGTCCAGGAATAACTTCATCATCACTGTTCTGATCACTAATATCACTGTCGGCGATGTTTGAGAACAAATTTACAACTTCTTGGCGAGTATAACGTCTCATTTCTAGTCAAGAAAGTACTTTGACGATTGAAGTCGACGCTACTTTTTATTTACATCCCTATTTCTCCCAATATAGACTTTCCACTTTAGGTCTAATGTTTGGAAACGATAGAAGAATTATCATAGAATAGTCTTCAAGTAATTTAACTGACTGCTAGAATGGGTATTGTCCTTATTGTATTACGAGGTTTTCATGACATTTTCTTAATTTATAACTCCGTGTAAAGCATATTTTGTTTTGTTTTCTTTCTTATTAGTTTTAATAACTTAGAATGGTGTGTTAAGTATGCTGATAAATGAAATAATTTAAAATTGATATCAGCTCTTAGAAGTGTGAAGTTCGTGATAATATTGAAATCTTTGTTCTTCCCCATTGAATTTTTTTTCATTACAAACTTCTTCACTTTTTTTTTAGGGGACATGCTGGATGAGCCAACTGCCATTGTCGAGGATTACGATTCTTACTTTGGTTTTTCACGTAAAAAGACTGGTTATTCAGGTAGTTATCTAATTCAAATTATTCAATGTCATCCTTGACATATTTTTTTGCTTTGTTATGTAACATGTCCTAAAGCGGTCGATTGATAATTTTTGCCTTTGCCATAATTGCTAACATTTCCATTTGCAGTGAGATCTTTTTTTTTTACCCATACTTTAATTAGAGGGATACTATTTGACCAAATGCATTAATTAATGTAATTAATTAAATGGGATCTTCATATTTTACAGGGACTGCCAACTTTTGTGACAGCAACAGCATCCCAACAAATGCAGAAGAGGGATTGACTGGTCGATTGTCTTCTGAGACACCTAGCAATGTGGGTCATTACGCTGTCATCAATAGTTTTACTTCAGAGGAACTTGATGCTCTTGATGATGAAGGGAGATGTGTCATTACCCAACATAGAATAAAGTAAATTATGCATCAATCGAATAAAAAGTTAATATTTATCAATGACCATGTCAAATAGAAAATCTACATTATATTATTGATTCATGCCTTTAGAATTATGCAACCATGCTTCACAACTTTTCTGACTCGATATGTGTTACCGAAAAGGATATATGTGTGGTGCTCCAGGAAAACCCAAATTTGGACCAATCCAGAGTACTGAATTTTCTTACTTCATTTTAAACAGCTATCTTTTTTGAATATTCTGCTTTTTATTTGAAGCCAATGTCTCTATCAGTTTTTGAGCTATGGCTTTCTCAAGATGGTAGATATCAATATTTAGAAACTGAGAAAATGGCCATTTTGAGCTGACTTTTATTTATCATCGCCTTGAGATGAGGTGTTTTAAACAACAAAATAAAGCATTTATGGGTAGTTTTTTTAACATAATATTGACATAGAATAAAAATAAAAGGTTCACAAAAATAATTGCGACTTTATCTAAATTTTCACGTAAGACCCAAAATTTGACTTTAATCAGCGTTTTTTCAAAACAGTGAATTGCGTCTTCCGACGGGTTTTCCTAGAGCACCACACATATATTGATCGTTATGATCAAAAATAAAAATTTACTTTTCTCTCTTTGTGTTGCTGGCATCATTCGACATTTGAAGCTTTTTATGGGCTTTATTGCTCTTCATTTGATGTCATCATAACTTTTATCTATATGACAATAATTATGACCTCTCTCTCATTTTCTTTCGTATTTTAAATGTAATTTGAGATTTGATTATTTTTCATGACTTTGAGGATTTTAAAAGTGAAAAGTCATCATTTCTATGAATGATTAGTCTGCTCATTACAGTAACATTCTTTTTCAAATAAGTAAAAAAATAAATGGTCAATTTCAGGCTTCAATTTTGCCAAAGAAATCCCAGAAACACTTTCTGTATATATAATAATTGTATCTATTTATCTGATATTAAGGCTTCCTGAGGGAGATGAAAAGGAGGTTGCTATCATTAATGTGTACGTTCCACGGGCAGGTGATCGAGAGGAGAGATTTGAATACAAATTGAAATTTCTCACCTTATTACAACTACGAGCAGAGGCTCTCCTAAGGAATGGAATGTAAGTTAACAAACTTTCTCCTCTTGGTCAATGTTTTAGTTTTACAATAATGTGAAATTTCCTGTGAGGTATAATTTTTTTCCTCAAGATTCAAATTAATGCAGCAATTTAAATTAAGTTTTACAAAATAATTTTAATATTTGAGAGCAGTTGAGAAAGTAACATCTTTACAGTAACATTATCTAGTAGAACAGAGGAGATGAAAATATTTTTAATTAAGTAGACAGACTTTTAAGCCAAAAAAATTAGAATCAGTTTTTTATGTTATGATATTTGAGATTATTGAGAAAGTTGTGCATCAGTAAAATGTGAAGAGAGTCTAAAGAGAATGAATACGGAGAACATTGCCAAAACCAGAAGTAGAAGAAGATGAAAATATCTAGGTCATGCTTTAAGAATGGAGACAACATGATTACCTAATCCAGCATGGGAATGGACATCATAGGGAAAAAGGAAAAGAGGTAGACCTAGAACAACACTGAAGGATGCCATCAATAATGACAAGAAGCTTGGCAACATCTCAGATGTCAACCTGATGTAGAAGGCACAAGACTGGAAGGGATGGCAAGCTCTCCTCTTTGTCCAATGTAGAGCGCTGATAATCTGACCATTCTGTCCCTATCAAAAGCGTCGGATTATGGGGTTTGTCGGATCTGTATTAATGTGACTCAATGTGACCCCCTTAACCCCATCTCACCCCATCTGGCATTTTCATTTCATTCGGCTAAGGTATCTAGCATAGCTTATTATTATAAAAGAGGCAAATAGGCTTATAACCAGATGTAACATGGACATGCAATACCATTAACATACTGTGTTACCAGTAATGAACATATATCAAGAATTATTTATTATTATTATTATTATTATTGTCTTTCTAATTATATATTTTCATGGTAATTGATTTATCATTATGACAATTCATGTATTCTTCTTCTGCATGTTTATTTGCAGAATGTACAAATTGTAAATTCTATACTAAAATATAAACATACTTATTTTTGTATTGCAGCCATGTGATTATACTAGGAGACATCAACACAACTCACAAAAAGATAGATAATTGTGACCCTCGGCATAATGTAAGTCATGTAGAATCTTTTTGTAATTCAAGTTCTCTGGTACTCCAAATGATTTTTATTTACCATAGTCACATAAAGAATAGTAATGCAAATTATGGTGTTTTGTATTTCATTAATAATTTTCAACCAGGGTGCCACAAGATTAATTGAAGCATGCCATGTAACATTCTGCCATGCAAAAGCAAACCGACGTATCTTTTGTATTTTTTTCAATTCCGAAAAAGATATCAAAACATTTCAAAATAATTTTCGTTACCTGTCAGCATCATCATTTGTAATGGTAGCTGACAACATTGATGACTTGACAATTTCCCGCCATTGGTCCCTGTCTTCTGCAATTTGGCAGAGGGATGCCGCAGTCTGTTTAGTGTTTTTTTTTATGTTGTCCATGTACGCCATTGAAGGTCTGCCTCTTTTTCTCTTACCCTCCATGTTTCCCTGCATCACTGTTTTCATAAGAGAGCAATTTTTATTCCTGACAGCATGCCCTATGTATTCTAGTTTTTGTTTGTTAACAGTGGATACTAGTTGTAATTCTTTGTTTAATTCTGTATTTTTATCTTTAGTTTGTTCCTAGAAGCCGTCGATAAAACCACGTTTCTGCTGTCGGTTTTCCTTCGATTTTCCTGATGGTCCAGGCTTTGCTACCGAATAATAATACAACTGGCCAGATGAGTGCCTTTAATATTTTTATTGGTTTTTCAAAGCACTTCATCCATCTGTTGCAAACTCTCTACAGGGAACAACAGGCTACAATAAAATGGAACAATGATAATTGTGAACCTTCTCTCGATAAAGAAAGGATTAAGATAAAGATGCAAAGATGCATCTTGTCTCCACATCTGTTCTGTCTGTACACAGAGCAAGTCATGAGACAATCAGACATAGAAAATCTTGGCATCATGATGTATTTCACTGATATTCTATTACAATTGCCATCGAAAAGGTTTCCACCATGTATAATAGAAGACAGCAGAAGGATTAATAAAAATCTTTTCTCTAAAAATCTTGTTTCCATTGAAGGTAGTATTATTAAGGCAATGATATATTTGTTGAATCCTCGTGGTCAATCTTGTTGCTTCTTTTCAGGACAATCACATCAATCAAACCAGTCGAATTTGGTTAAACAAAATTCTTCAAGTCAAAGAAAGGGACCCTTCTATACCTAAGACCGATGGCTTTTACGCTGATCTTCCAGTCTACAAAGAGGAAGGGGGTCAATTCAGTGATGTCTACAGGAGGCTACACCCCGATGACGAAAATGCATTCACCAATTGGTGCACACTCACTGGAGCACGACAGACCAACTATGGAAGACGATTAGATTACATACTAGTGGACAAACAATTGGCTAATTACACCAAAGAATGCAAAATTCTGGCTGATGTGCAAGGTTCAGACCACTGTCCAGTCGTTTTGACTCTCAATTGCACCTCAATATCCTCGTCATCAAGCCCGGCATTGTGTTCCAAATTCATGCCGGAATTTCGTGGCCATCAAAAGAAATTGTCAGCGTTTTTTAGTAAAGTTATCCCAAATTCTAATGAAAATTCCATCAATTGTGAGGACAAACAAATAAATTCAGGGGCCATAGATGGTAAAAATGTAGGAGCATCACTTGTTAATAATAATTCGTCGTCATCCGCCCCAACACTTAAAAGACAAGCTTCTTCAAATAGCCAAATTCAAGGGAAAAAAGCCAAATTAAAGAAAGAAGGCTCTAAACAAGTTAGTCTCAAGTTTTTCTTTTCATCGCCCAAAAAGCAAGTAGAGGAAAGATCTGATTCGTCAGGAAAGCATTCAAATTCAACTATTAATGTTGATAACGATAACTCCATTATATCCTCAAACAATTGCATAGAATCCCTAGAAGAAGATAAATATTCAGATGTAAACAAACCATCTAGTCTGAACAACTTCAAAGAGGTTTCTGCATCCACGTCCAATACACACCAACTCCCTGTTTCTAATTCCAAAGTTTCCGTGTCGAAGGCATGGAAAAATATTCTCGGTGGCCTTCCACCACCACCGCTGTGTCCTGGCCACAATGAGCCAAGCGTTCTGAGAACAGTTAAAAAGGAAGGACCTAATAAAAATAAACAGTTTTACGTCTGCTCTAAGCCAGATGGTGCTCCTGGAAATCCACTGAGTCGATGCGATTTTTTTCAGTGGCTGAGCAAGAAAAAACAATGAATGTATGAACTGTGTATAATATCGTTATGAATTTGTTGGAATCTTTGACTCATTTCATTATCACCTAGGTTCAAACCCTAGTAGTATGGAATCTTTGACTCATTTCGTTATCACCTAGGTTCAAACCCTAGTCACCTAGGTTCAAACCCTAGTTGTATAAAGTAGAAGCTGTTGTTACATTGTTATCTTTTTCTGGGACCCATATTACAAAACCCACATCAAACGAATTGAGCAAGTGCAAAGAAAACCGGTGCAATTCATGTTAAATAGCAAATCAACAAAAGAAAAAAATGTTATTGGTTGGCAGCTATGAAGAAGTTAGCACTCATCAAAATTCATTCATCCCCACATTAGATCAGCCACTGACAGAAACAATTTTTTCCCAATAACAACAAAACAATGGAACGAATTAGACAACAACACAATTAACAGCTCAACCATGAAATCGTTCAAAAGAAATGTATCATGAATTTACATTATAATGGGCCTGACAGACATATTGCATCTTCTTAATCCTGATCCAGATCCAGTCTTGATTTAGTGTAAATTGTTAAAATTGCAACAGAATTTGAGATTATCAAGGATGATTCCATTAAGTGTCACTCATGGTGGCGACTTTAGAAAAGTTTGATATTCTAGGGCCTACTTGACAATGCAATTTTTAGATATTTTTCAGCTATCTGGAAATGTCTACATTTTAAAGTATAGACTTGTATTTCAATATAATTTTATATCTATTACAGTATGTAGCTTTGTTAATGATGATGTACAAATAAATAGCTAAGCGGCTCCATCTTGTTAAACCTATAAAGATGCTTCTCTATGTATCAAAACACATTGAATTGACAAATGAAGGTGTGAAAGATTTAAGTCTGCAATGCTGTTTTTAAGATTGCCTACCTGTGTCAATTTGAATTGAAAATTATTTAGATATGGAGTGACTTTTTTTTGCCCCCTGATTTTGATTAATGTTCATGACAACTTAGGTTGTACCTGTACATGAACTACGCATGACTTTCATCTGTAATCTTCATTCAACAGAGATCGGAGACTCTTTACAAGTAAATTGTAGAAGATTCAATCCTGCATCAGACTTTATGTGGATTTTTACACATCTAGTCTTTCCTTGATATTGAGAAGGCATAAAAAAGCACAAAGAGCTATCGAAGTTGGATATAACAAATATCGGACATCCTAGCTAGATTGAGGATTTACCTCATTGAGAACCTAGCCATTAACATTTGTGTTCGCATTTATCAGGCTGCAAGTCTTGTTCATTGTGTTTTGTGTTGCCATTGGTCATGGAGTAAATTATCATTGTAGAGCTGTTCGGAACCTCAGCATAAGACACTATGAAATTATCATTTTAACATGACAGATTAAGTTACAATTACAATCCTTGATAATGATGTTGATAACAATTAAGCAGGCCTACACGTTTTTAGAAAGCCAGCACTTCACAATACCATAGTGAGCTCTTAGTGCTTCGTATCAGTAGATTAAAACTATATCTAAATATCTCTTAAAATTGTCATCAAGTCCCAAACAAAGTATTGCAGTAGTACGACAACAACATCAACATCAAAAACAAGCAATGAAAGGAATAACACTAGAAGTTGTAGTAGCTTTATATAATTATTTCTATATTAAAATTTCAAAGATAAAGATCTAGATACATTTTATCCAAATCAAAATAGCATCATTCTCAATTGTAAAATTTTTTGGTAAAAGTAAAAGAATAAGATGCAATCAACAAATTCTTATTTACAGTCCTATATATAATATAAGTATAAAGAAATGAATGGAATGTTATTTTATACATTTAAGCATATAATTGGAATGTCTTCATAACACGTTTTAATTTTAAAACATGCAACCAGCGGCCATCATAAAATATTGCCATTCACACATATTATTATTTAAAATACAGTCTGCCCTCCCTAATCTGAACACCTTCGTTCCAACAATTTGTTCGGATTACAGAACATTTAGGAACAATAAGAAAACAACATTTGTTCCCAGAAAATGGTTCGGATTACAGAGGAATTCGGATTACAGAAGGCAGACTGTACTTCTAAAATAATTGTTTATCTCAAATCTAAGGACAATAACTTTTAATTCAAGTTACAGGCAAAACATTCACTGATTCTTTCAACTTTCATGGGGCAGTTAAATATTATTTCAGAGCTACTTTCATTTCAGAACTATGGTCAAAAGTAGAAAATGAAATGAAACAAAACCAGAAACTAGCCAAAAACAAAATGATAATGTACTGGACATTAATCTAGACCTTAAATGTACATGTATTCATTTTTTAAAAGTTCTCTCAAAACCTGTAGCACAAATACTTATCATTATACAACACTGCTCATCTGAATGTTATTATCTTCTGTATACATTTTAGTCATGTATAATTATAACTACTGCTTGCATCTAAAAGGCAGTATATTTGTCTTTATACTCAATACATATTTTGCAATTTGGATACAAACGGTAGATAAGAAAACTATTTGAGAAGGTAAGAGCTATATTAAAGTTACATATATTTTTATTATATATCATGAGACAATTTGTTAAATCACATAAACAAAATTCACAGTGTTTATTAAACAAATCCTTAGCAATGCGTTTAATTGGCGTTATAAAAAGAATGATTTTATGTGATACTGATAGGTTATGAAGATTACTTTGAAATGAGATCCAAAGGTAAGTTGTTTTCAAAGAAATTGAAAGGGCCCAAACAGTCAAACACGATTATTATTGCACTTTGAACTTTGATGGTGTCTATTTCTAATCAAGTATCAAACTTATAAAAGAAAATTAAGAAATGGCCATTTATCTCTTTGAGATACAAATAATAGAAAACGATTAAGTTTATGGTCCATATCTCCTCACAAGCTGCAGCTCAGACTCATAGACTTTACATCAATTACATTAAAGAAATTAAAAGATAGTAAAGTTTTATTTAAAAAAGAACATAAAAGGCACGTTCATTTGGACACTCATGTTTTTTACATTTCCAAATATCAATGACATAGTCTTGCTCATAACGCTATTATTATTACATGTACCTGTATGAGTATGACATTATTGCTGTACAACAGTAGAATAACGCATATCGTCACACTTATAAGATTTCAATACTTAAAACATTTTAGATCATTTGAAGTAAACAGCAAAAAACAGGCAATCTAAAGTTGTTTAAGAAAACGGTTCGTCATACATATATATACGACAGTTATTCAATAAAAAAAGTGAAAATTCTCTAAATAGCCTACACTCTGCCACATGATGCAAGTGGTTGAGAAAATTCTAAATATAGTTTTAACAAAATAAAATTTCTTATTTATCCCAGATGGAAATTTGACATTTGGTATTTACTGTCGCCGAGCATCAGCGCAATTGGTGCAAATAACCTTGCCCAGGAATTAAACATGGTGCCTCCAATGAGATTTGAATCTGTGACATTTCTTATGTGAGTCCAACCAACAGCTTAACTGTTTGGCCACCATTTTTAGCATTAACTCACTGTTCACTAAAAATGACTTGGGCAATTATCTTACGAGCGTGACGATATGACAACACTTACAGCTTATAATATGAAGATCAGGTGAGAATATTTTTATTATTTTCAGACAAGGAAAATGCTCTTGTCATGGCTAGGTACAATCTTAAATCAAGTGAAAAATTGGACAAAGTGTCATACCTCAGGTCACATCAACAATGAACTGTGATTGTTAAGAGAGTGCTAGTCGGATAGAATCCAACCATATCACTGTCACCCATCCTACTATTTTACTTGTTGAGTTGTGCTAACCATTAAACCATTAACATCTCTGGATAGGAAAACACAAAACATCGTTGAGCTAATTCAACACATCAGGCGATAGTGATATGTTGTTGCTTGAAGTCTATGTATTATATACATCAATTATAGTAACTAGCACGCCCATGCTTAATCTTTTCTCATGGAAGCAAATTATGGAAATGTTGAAAATCTGATATGCGTTGTTGTACAATATACTTACACATGCACTTGTAAATCAGCCAATACTATATTGATTAATTAAGAAGGAATGTAAAGCGAAAAGCCTGACTGAATGGATTTCCTATTAAATATAAAAGAAGTTCCTTTTTAAAAACAAAATGATATATATAATATCTATTATATTATGTTCAGTTGATTTTTATACCGTAACAAATTAGGATTTAATCAAAAATTTAGTCCCGACCATGTCATTATAATATAAGCAGGCTGCACTGTGGGCACTTGTTGAGAAGTAGGTTTTGTCATATTGGATAAATGTATACGGTATCTGAAATTGATATGTCTATTAGTGTTATAGAAAATTAAATCAGAACTAACAATCTATACAAAATGCCTTTAATTCACCAAATTCAAAGTAACTGGAGAACGTAGCAAGTAAATAAAACAAAGTTTGAATTTTCAGCAGCATGTCAAATCCATCTGATTTGTTGAAGGAATGAATTTATTTGTGATCATTGATAAATGTTTCATTTTATTTTTTATATGAAAATTAAAAATATTAAGTAAATCAAACTATTTACCATGAAAATTCAAGTCATGGGAGACAATACACTTTCACTTACACTAGTAAGTGTGCCTAAATCATACTTAATTTTTTTATTCAATTTTTCCAATTGAATTTTAGACTTCAGTTGCTCTATTTATGTTTTATTTGCTTCATTTATTCCAGATCACATCAAAACAATATTGCCATTTGCATCTAAAACGCAGTATCTTTCTCTTTATACTCAATAAACTGCGTTTTGAATACAAATGGCAGAATTTTATCTCACTTTCATTATTACAGATTTGTGTAGAGTGGTAAAAAAGACAAATATCTTGGATGAATTATCTTTTATCAATTACAAAAAAAAATGTAATAGAAATATAAACATATGCATACATTTATTAGAAAAAGAAATAAAAATACATGTGGCCTTGAGAAGTGTATCTTTAAAACATTAAATAAATATAAAGAAACACAACACG
>JASKDV010153371.1:0-13790 GCA_032466395.1 Aegires albopunctatus | reverse complement strand
CACGTCGGTGTTGTTTGGCCTCCTTGATTTTGGAGGAATACCATGGAGCAGAACGTCGAGTGTGCACGGTCCTTGTTCTGGTCGGAGCGTGTTGATCCAGTATTTCAGATAGTATTTCATTGTAGCTTTTTGCCAAGTCATTCGTGTTTGATGTTGTTGAAAATGACGATTTAATGGCATAATTGAAATTTTGAATATCAATGTTTTTTATATTTCTAGATGTTATGGTTTTTTTGCAGCTATCTTGTTTTGGACATGTCATATCAAACGTGATTACGAAATGATCTGATAACAGCTTGTCCATTACTTCAATGTCCGTAATAATAGTTGAATCGTTGGTAACAACCCAATCAAGTGTATGACCCTTTCTGTGCGTTGGCGTTTGAATATGTTGATGAAGATGGTTGTTAGAGAGTTCAGTCATCATCTCTTTAGTGTACAAATTATTTATAGAATCATAATGTAGGTTAAAATCACCAAGTAGCATAATTTTGTTGCTTGTATTGACATGAGCATCAATTAAGTCAGCTGTTTCCTGAATGAAAGTTCTATTTGTGCTTGTGTTTCGTTTTGATGGCGGTGGATGGTATAGACAGAGGAACAATGTATTGCAAGCATTCACTTTCATGCACTCCATGGACTGAAAATTATCACTTAGGTTTTCAGCTTTAATGTCAAATTTCTCTTTATAGATCAGGCATATTCCTCCGCCTCGCCTTGACATTCGTGAGTATGAACAGATTTTGTATCCAGGAGGTGTTATTTCATGTGAAAGTACTTGGTCACCGTTCATACATAGCCACGTTTCTGTTATGAATGTAATGTCAGGATTCATATCCAATATAAGATCATTTATATCAGTTGTTTTATTTCTTACTGACTGAGCGTTCAGGTACATGATTTTTATTGTGTTCACATTTCCAGATGGTGCATTGTCAATTCGGCTATTTCGTTGCTTAAACATATTATTATGGGCCGAGAGCGTTTTATTGTCATTCAAACAGTCTAATGGAATCTGGCTTAGACCGTGTTTGTTTACTATTCCAGTCTTTCTCCGTGCTCGTCTTTGTTCGAACCTACCACCTCTCTTTCCTCTCTGTGTAGGTTTATTTCTATTTATGTAGATGTTGTTGTCTCTGAGAATATTAACAGTTGTTTGACTCGTCAATTTGTTGTCATGCCTTAAGGCCAAAATGTCCTGACCGTTGTACCTGTACCGGGTAGGGTCCGGCATGGTGGAATTTGAAAAACTATTCACCGACGTAATGATGAACAGAGTTTGAAGAATGAAGAAATAATACATTTGTTCAAAGTCCAGAATGGAAAAACTTCAACAGGGAGAAAAATATAACATGATAATCCACAAAAAGTGAATAATATGAATCACTGTTTAATGACGAACATTCTGATGTACAAATTATAAAAATCCATCAGTGAAAAACACAACAAAACATCAAAACAAATCAGAGCTCGATCACCGCAGCCTGCCGGCGCAGGTAACCCAATCACCTTTATTTAGTTAGAAAAGATTGCAATTTATTGCTCATTAAACATTACTCATTCACGTTATTTTCTTTAAGTCAAAAGTTGAAAGGAGATAATAACAATAATTACAATGGTATCTTGATTCTTTTCATGTTTCTTCTTTTTTGGAGCCCACTTCTGCATTCTCTGATCTTCTTTTTTCGAGTCTTTCTTTCTGCTCTCTTGTTGTTTACGGAATTCGTCCAAGAATCCCCGGAAAGCATTCGCGAGGAGCGGCGTGCTTGTGTGCTCTCGTCTCATCTCTGCGTCCAGCAACTGACGGAATTGTTCCAATAAATCACGGTACTTCACCATTGCATTTTCTTTCTGTAAAAATATAAAGGCAAGACTTATTAATCTCCTCAGCTCACTGAGAATGTGCGTGATAAATGGTGTAAAATAATTTTCAACATGGAGGAAATATAAAAATTGAAATGGATATGTATTAATGGATATATATTCAATAAAAAAAATAAAAAAATAAAAAAATGGAAATGGATAAGGCTAAAGCAATTTACTTAGCTTCCACCATTTGTCCCCAATTGCAGTAGGAATGCCTTATATTAGTGTAGGAAGAGCAGATGGGTATAATAATGTAAAAGCTCTTAATGATATTTGAGAGATCCATGTGTCAAGAATAACTGTGCTTCAATCAACAAGATTATGAAATCACAAGTAACATCATACTTCTGCCAATGACTTATCAACATTAATATAAAAAAATGTAGAATAAGAAAGATGACTTACACCAGCTTCTAGGGCAATGGTAGATTTTAGATCTTTTCGGAACTTATCCAAAGAACCCTTAAATATTCTATCAATAATATTGTATGGATGATTGTTGGGGCCATCTTTGTAAAGTTCTTGAGCCTGTTTATAAAAAAGAAAGGAGAGAGAAAAAACAAAATGTACAGAAACAAAAGTAACAAAAGATTTGCATCATCAAATAGTAAACTATGATAAACTTTATTAATCAATATAAATAAAAAGTTACGTAAGATGAACTCAGAAACACGAAAGAAAGTAATGATGAACAGGCCCTCCTCCTTGAAATGATATTTGCTGGCAACATTGACTTTATAAGAAGAAGCCATGCTAATGTTGGGGAAATAGAACGCATCCTTCAAACTCATGATCTAAAAGTCAACGTAGACAAAAGTGAACTCACAACATTAAGAAAGGATACTGAAAAATAGAAAGCATCGAAGAAAGTAGGATCATTGCTCAGATACAAAGAATACATCGAATATCGAAAACATTTGTCAAATTTAGCACTGAACGAGTTAAACAATATCTGGAAAAGGACTGACAAAAACAAACTCCTGCCATATAATTAATTGCAGCACTTGGGTATAGATGAAAATGGAGGACACAAATTAGATACTTGTCATATGAAACGAGTGAGAAGGTTTCAGGTGTACGCTATCCAACAAAAATATCAAATAAATCAATGTACAAAAAAAGATAAAGAATGCCCACTTTCAAACTAATAATGGAAGCAAGATGGAGGCTATTAAGGAGTATACTAAGGGGGAAACCTGAAATCCCTGCAAACAAGGCATTGACACATTATTTTACCAACAATGAGAAAAGAACAAAAGAAAGACCAATAACAACTCTACCAGTCACGCCGAACAACCACCTAAAAAGACTCCCAGGCAACAAAACAAAATTAAGATCACTAAAAGACTTGGAAACACTTAAAAACATCACTCAATACAGAAGGGAATGATCTGCTTTCACTACGTTGATAAAAAAAACAACAGTTGAAGCTGGGAGGTCTGATGACCATGCTAGCAAAAGGTGCTAAGTAAGAAAGTAAGTAAATCAGAATTATCTTTGGTGATGATTTGGGGATCATGTAAATAAAATTTACAATATCATAAAAACTGAAGAAATGTAATAATACATGTTGACATCCTAGAGGGGATCTACCTTTACACGGTGAGGCTATAGAGGGTACTATGTAATGACTAAACTCGCTGTCCTTGGCGTTTTTACGTGTCGGGTACAGGGTGACACGCCGCCGCCGGCATGCTGAGGATCCCCGTAACCACCTAGCTGGCTTATCATTTATCCGGTAAGTGCATGTGCCCCAGAGGCTGACGTTGTCCCTCATCATGGCCTCGATCTGGGGGGGTGGTTGTGATGTCCTTAACCTCTGCAGCCGTGATCTCCCGGTGACCTAGAGCGCGGACTGATTCAAATCACTTCGGCTTACGGTGAGATACACTCTATTCTGTTGCTCGCAGGGCGATCCTATGGTCATCACACGCTATATAATGTTATTGTAAAAATGGTGCCCCATGTTAACTGTAAGTACATTAAAAATTGAAGGTCTTATTGGTACGAGTGGATTTAAATTATATCCTTCTTGGTTTAAGACTAACCAAACAAGGTACCCATCTAAGAATGGGTAGCGGAGGGGTAGCAACCCTCAATGAGGCAGGAGCGGGGAGGCGAGTCCCGTACCCAGGAGAGGTGTCCTAACATTTACATGGCGCCGGGACCATCGCCCAGTCTACTCGAGCATGGAACCGTCCCCGACCCTCTGCCGGGTTTTGGGCCCCCTTGTGCGTCAGAGCGGTCCCCGTCCATAATAAAGCCATTCTACGTGAAGATTGACTTATAGAGAACGGCGGGGACAACCTTGCAAAACCAGTCTCTAGAGGAAGCATATATGGCGGAGACGGTGAATAATACCGTCCCCTATTTTCATACTTCCTACAAACTTAGAGGAGTCCCTCGTCGCCCCGTCCCTCTGGGCGGGGGGGCTGGCACTCACCACCTCTCTATCATAGGCAAAACGTTCAAGAGACATGGGGAGGGATTTCGTTAAACCGTGAAACTGCCCCACCGGTAAAGATCGTCGGGACCGGCTCAAATTGCCGCGTCCCAGGCCGAGTGACGTAATATCAAACAAGTTGAGCCCCTTGCCGAAAGAGGATCTTCCCACGGAAAAAATGAGTTTATCCTCGCCGCGCGCTTGTGGGAAAACTTATATAGTCGCGCCCTTTCATGTCGGCGGGTTCCAATCCCGTTGTCTCCCGTAGGCGGCGGGGGAGGAGTTTGTCCCGCTCCGGCTAAGTACGCAGCAAATTAACCCGCAGGATCCGTCATGCGCGCGCGAGAGCAGCCGAGCTCTTAGGGTCCCCGCTGGCGACACCATTAAGAGCCTCCGATGAGAGCTCACGGTCCCCATGCAGGCACAGACGGGCGGACATCCTAGAGCAAAATTAACTAAATCAACAAATTTTGAACGAAGGATTGAAACACAGTGATTTTCTAAAACTCCTTTTTGCTTCCTTTCTTTCTTCACAGATGCATATTTATAATTAAGGCAATACTTAACAAAGTATGCAATGCTATTTACCTTGCCAGAAATGAATTCATCCAACAGAGCCAATTCTACTATATCGTCAATGATGAGATTTTCAGGATACTGCCATTCCGTGGCTGTAACTTTTATGTTAGAAGTAGATGGACTGACTACAGGACGATTTTTGTCTTGGCGCTGGTCTTTTTTCTTCTTCTTGACCTGACGCCTTCCTGGTGAGTCTGATTTGAATCTGGAATTCCTGGTAAGACGCCCATCATTCTTTTGATGTGGTGATAGAGGAAGAGCTGCTGGTAAGGTCAGCTGAGGAAGTACACTGACTCCAACTGATTTGGAAAAAAAAAAATAAATAAATGAATTAATAAAAAATCTGTGAACAATTAACGAAGCTGTTCACATAAAGACTAATAAGCCAACCTTCTTCTTTTTTCCTTTTTCAATTTACGACTGCGAAGACTGTCCCAAAATGGATGAGGAGTTAAAAGAAAAAATATATAAGCACCTTATATCTGACAGAGCAGAAGGAGAAAATATTTCTTATCAAAATACTAAAATCTTGAATTAAGATGAATAGGGATGCTGTAATTTATCAGAGATGCCACTTTGCCCTGACAAAATTTCCTTAATTTTTTACTGCGAACATCAAAGTACATGAAGTATGACGATACAAGCGCGTTAAATGCACATAAACGTCAAGTACATGTAAATAACATATATAACTGTCAACAACCAGTAATTATAGGTAATTTCATTTCACACTACATACATGCAATTGTGTATAATGTCTTACCTTACAAGTGACCTAAACAGGTGTATAGGATAGCTGCTAATAAGTATTGTCTGCAGGTTTAGGCCTGTCTTTTAGGTGCTGATGCACCGGCAAGACTCTCCACCTGGATCCACTGGTTGAGTTCATATGTTGCCTAGCAGTTTGATATGGTACATTAGAGCCTTATCTACAGGGTCATATTGTATGTACTTTCTGTAAAATAGCTGGACAACAGTTTTACGTCTGCCAAGTGGTGGTATTTGATGGACAGATGGCTTCATATGTTTGGGTGCTCAACTCATTGGTTTTGTTAGTTATGATATGATTCATCGTGGAGAATGACTGCTCCACTCTTGGCCCAGTGAAAATGCTAAGATATGCCTTGATGATGGGAGCCATTGTTGGATATTTATGCATGACTTGAGCCCACAGTGATCTAATGTCTTTTTCACAATATGGTAAGGTTTCATCTAAGAGGTAGCTATTCACTTCCGTATTGTATTCATCTGTATCTACATGGACTGTTGGAAATGTAATTTTTTAAACTGCCGGGAATATCAGGCGAAATCTGCTTGCATTTTCAATTTCCGACAAAAACTGCGGATTTCATGCAAAGTGGCATCTCTAATTTACATATGGTCAGGCTGAGTAAATTTCTGATTAATATTAATTAAGTGGTTGCTTCAATTAAGCTATATTCAAATTGTTGGCTTTGAATTTTTTTCCCCCACAAGGAGAAAGAAACTAAACTTCAAAATAACCGTACTGTATTTTTCAAACAAAGTTTACCTGATTCAATGGATCGCCTGGTTGGAAGGGTGACATTTTCTTCCTGTTCCTCTTCACTTGCTGCTTCTGCCCTTCTTCTGCTACCTAAAAACACAACACAGAAAATTGAAGAAAAAATGGTGTTTAAAAATTTATTGACAGAAATGAAGTTTCTAACAACAAAATCATTATATTTTTTCTTTCAGAATCATATTTGTTATTACATTAGGTTGATCCAGATTGGTCTTGCATTATTGATCAATGATTACGATTAAAAAAGAAAAAAGAATAAAGGCAGCAGCAACAGCAGCACAGCAGCAGTATCAGTAGCAAATTAATAAAATGAACAACTAGAAGCTTCTCCATTGAGCTACTTTACTAAATAAATTGCACTTTAAAATCTACAATTGTTTATCTGTGGAAAAAAAAATTCACCTCTGAAGTTAAGACAAAAAAAAAAAAAGTGAATTGTGAAACATTAAATGAAATCAATATCTAACTGCAATCAATGCAAGACAGTGAGCAAATTCAACAAGTTATTTTCACATCAAATCTCTGGTAGGTACAGCGCTACAAGTTCTGTTCATTAAAGGCAAAAAAAATTATTTTTTTAAATACACCAATAACGTTGCCTGAGGTTTAAAGGACACATCAAAAGGAAATAAATAATTTCATTACAAATTCTTCTGAACAATATTTGGACAAGAGCTGATTGACCTCTGATCTAAAGTGACTCATTGTTCTATTTTCAAACACTGTGCATTGCACCAATCAAAATTTTAGAATACACTTTCAAAATAATCTGATATCAATTCCCAGTCCATTTATTCAATCTGCCCTTAATAGTCTAGCCATACAAATGGGGGAAAATAATATACACTGAACATTGTGCAAATACAACCATATGGATTAAGTAAGACTGGACATTTTTATAATGAATTACCTTATTTGAGTTGGGATTGTTTGTTTTTTATTTCAAATTCAAGGCAATAAAAAAGATATGTATATAAATGTGACCATAATAGTTCGTACAATCATGCAATTATTTCTATGTTCCTTAATTATACCATTTAAATAATATATGTTATGTAGATTTGTGGATATCATTCAGGGTGTATTGTCATAATATATGTTATGTAGATTTGTGGATTTTCATTCAGGGTGTATTGTCATAATATATGTTATGTAGATTTGTGGATTATCATTCAGGGTGTATTGTCTGGTGTGATTTAGTGTCACAACTAGTGTCATTTGTTGTAGTGTGAGGGAGTATGAATGTGCATGCAAGGAAAACAGATATATAATAAGAGAGTGCATGAATGGTCCTGTTTAAGTTATTTGGTGGAGAGTTACACAAGAGCATCTATCTGGTGAAATCACACTATCTGCTTATGTTGTTTATCTCTAGAATTTTTAATCTTAGAAGGACACGCCATTTCATCGGGTGACAAGACCATAACTCACACCATGCTTCTTTAGATTGGCAGAAACAATGATGAAGTAATGAGAATTCTATTTCTATAAGACAACTCATGCTTTGGTCTGTAGCTCACAATTTGCGTCTTCAAGGAAAGAAAAAAAACCTGAATTATTTGACTAAGTATTTTTGCCTATTCTTTTGTTTTTGTTTTTAACACTATCATCTCAAATATGACTTAATATTCATATATATGCAATTTTCTAATCACATTTGTTATTTCTTATCAACAGTAGTGGCAAAATTCATATTTCGTCTCAAGTCAAAAAGCATCCAGATTTCCTTCATAAATTCTAATGCTAAATGCAAAGCTGCAATCCAATCATAAGAGGAGAGAGAGAATAAAAGAAAATTCCACCACTGCTCAGGAACCTAATTGTTAAAATTTAACTTATTGCTGTACTAGGTGCACATAACAGCTTCAAAGAAATGAGGATAGTGAATTTCCTTCACAACCAGATGCAAAAAACAAGGCTGAAAATAAACAAAACCAACCTCGGGCAATTTTATTCTCTGTTTCTTGATATATTTATTCAAGTGGTTAGAATCAATTGAAGATTTCATTGTTAATATCAACTGCTAGAATAGTATGTAGAATTAAATGATTGTGAACAATATGATGAACATAAATGTCATTTACAACTGTTGCATTTTGTGCCTTGAACATGCCTTGACCGTTGAAAGTGATTGGTGCATGAAGAATATTAGGATTAAGTGTCACCAATACTGTCATATTTGCTTGAAAGCAAGTTTTGGAATGATATGGTACTCACTTTTGACACTTAAAAATTTCCGAGGCAGTCTTGTGGTGTCTGTAATTGTGGGTGAGCATATCACCAAAATTGGATTATAATCAATAGTTACTCTATCTAGATTATTATATTTGATTCATTGGTGGTGATAAAGATGCAAAAGACAGAAAGAGACTTTAAAATGCAATAATTGTAATCTCATTACACCTGTTCAAGTCTAATAAAAAGTCAAATTAAGAAGGCAGATCTTGGTAGGTCACAGTTGATAAAACAAGAAAAAAGAAGAAGGAAAAGGTGTGATCTATTTAAATTCATAATTTGCAGGAGAGAAATCTATCAGCACTTTATATCAGCTTAATTTCAAAAGGTTTCATTGATTAGAGGATCATGTTCCTCTCTCCTATAGTTAAGAGACATAATTTTACATAACTGTACCCTAGAGCCAACGATTAAGCAGCTAGCTCAATAGAAACAGCACAATATACAATTCTAGATAAGAGCGTCAGCAACTGTGAAATATTGGTCAAAAGAATCCAACAAGCAACCAAAATAAAAACAGCAAAATTCAACAAAGAGAATAATTGGAATATAAGGCTTTATAAAAGCAGTAATGATGAGAAAAACATGACTTTACATTTACCTCAGATTTATATTTTCTTCTCAACAGGATTTGGACTTTCAGATCATTGCTTACTTTCCAGAAACATCAATCAATAACCTCTACCTCCCAATACTCTTCTTTCCAATTAATTTAATATAGTCCTGAATGTGCCATGCTTCATATGAGATGGTATTTTGATTATTACATGGGGTTGAAGAGTGGTGGGTGTATTCTTGAAATATTTCATATGCAGTCACGTCACTCTAATCCTGACACTTCTGTTCCAGACAATTTGTTTGGGTTACAGAATCATCCAGATAATAGAATTATAAGTCAAATTCAGAGTATACGTCACTACCATTAGACCTCAGTGCTCAGACACAAACTTTTCACACTTTATTATGATAGAGAGGGTTTTGGCTCGGCGCACCTTGGTTTTCACCCACCCACGTGTGAATATCATCTGGGTAGGCATCGAGGTGGTCAAATGGCCCTGATGTAATGAAGTGTCACCAATGTAATCAACTGCTTGACGGGCAAGATGATAAGGGATGCTCACTGATCAGTGTCTCACAGTTGAGCTATGGATTGCTCACCCATTAGTGTGTATTGTCTGGATTGACTTGGTTCATGTTACGGTCAATTGGCCCCAAAGTAATGCTTATTTAATCTTGAGGAGTCTGTTGTGATGTTACGGTCATCTGATGGTTTGAAGAGCAGTTAGAAGACTGGTTTGAATTACAGTACTTTGGAATGTTGAGTGAGAGTGTTCCGTTAATGGTAGCAAAAATTTTATATATCAAATTACGTGTTCAGACCCGGAATCAAGAATTTCCAGATATATATATGAAAAATTCCTTTCCAAGCTCAAGTGTTCGGGCTATGGAGACTTCCAGATTACAGAAGTCCAAATTAGGGAGACGTGACTGTATGATGATATTCTAACAGCTAGATTTCTTTATCAAAAGTATCATGAAATAATAAAGCTAAAACACACACAGCCTTGTATAACAGCAACTACAATGTACATTTTTCCTTTTTTCTTAATGCAAAAAAATGTACATAACATTTTAGTACTTACATATTTCTTCTAATTATATAGGTTTCTTATTAAAAAATTGCAACTGAGAGTATATGCTTTGACAAATAGATTTCAATAAATCTAAGCACAATTATAACATTGAAACTAAAAGAAGAAAAAATTATCAAAAGCAACACTTCATGGGTATTTAAAATTTGTTAATTATTCTTTAAAAAACATGTGTGATATGTATGATACGGAAGATAAAAAGGGAATACATGCTTAATGGAAACTTTAAGCTAAAATGTGTGAAAAAGTTTGCCCAACATCTGAAAGTCTATGTAAGCTCATCTCTTGAATGAGATTTAAAAAGAAATTCATTTTTTCATGGAGCATATATATAGTGGCTCAAAATCATTGAAATAAAAATGTAAATCTCTCTGATCGGATAGTAATGCAAACTGCTGAAGCCTTTTTGTAAGTACAATGTTCACCATATGAATTATGTAATATATATAGTCCACAGGCCAGTGGGCAAAACCAGGAATATTCTAAGAAAAAACAATTATTAAAAAAATTAAAAATTAAGTCCATTTAAGTTCATGGTAGGCCCTACTTTTAAAACAAATTATCATCGTCAAAATCATTTAAGGTCTCAAAATTTGTACTTAAGTAGAAGTTTATTCTAACTTGTTTGTCAAATTTCAAATATCCCTTACCGAGTTACAGCCCTTGAGGTACAAGGTTTTGAAGAAAGAATGATTTTGAAATGGGATTTTAAAATAAAATAAAACTTTTTAGTTCTTACCAGCAAGCTCAAACAGCTCGGAATTATCTACAGACATGACGTGATCATTTTTAAATGGGTATCATCATTTAATTTTGTATTATGAGTGATATGTACTGAAAGTGTCAGTTATAGGAAATTTTAAATCCACTCTAATGAAAATGGTTTTATCTCAAATTGGCCCCTGGACTAATTACTATTGTATATTCAAAGAACTTAATTACATGATATTTTTAATTGAATTCCTGGAAATGAAGTGAAAAGGCAAATTTGTGAAACGTGTCACTTTTCTAACAAAGCACAAACTAGAATATGCAAGGAAGTTGCAATCTCTAAGGAAAAAATAATTTCCTAAAGTGTGAAAAGGAATCAGGGGAGGATTTCAAACACAATCAAAGAAATAATGCCAATTCAATTCTCTTAAATGATTAAATGAACTAACAGGAGCCACATTCAAGCAATGCACATTAACCAGAGAAACGGATTAAAATAGTAACAACCATCAAAGAATAAACTAACATCGTAAAGGAGTCCAGGCATCCATGTGTATGTGATGGGCTGCATCTGGAAATAAGAATTCCGTTATGGGAGAAAAGAACATTAATAAGAGTTGCGTGAATCTATGGCATGGGCGGTGAAGCTTTGTGGAGAATTGCGATCATTACAAATGTCGCATTAACCAAGTCACTCCTTGCTTTTTCAAATGTATAATTACAGATTACAGGAAAATAGTATATAAAAAAGACATTTCACCATTACTTTGAGAAGAGAATTTCAACTGAAGTCTGATGGAGAAGTCTCATAAAGACAAATGACATAATGCTTGAATAATGACTTATGTGTAGCAAAAGACAAGATGCTCAAAGGATGAAAATAGTTTTTTGATGAGGAAGTAGTACAATAATATGACGATATTTTTTTTAAAAACCAATGATCAAATCTGATCAAGGCGATGGTATCTTCAAAGGCAATGTCAAGAAATAACAAATATACAAACACAAAAATTGATGCATTCGTCACTGATTTGTTTCATGGTCCTAGTAAAAAAGATTTATAATCATTCTCAACTCCTCATAGAGGCATTCAGTAGAGAAAACTTATACAATGCAATATTTCCCTTTCATTTTGAACCCCACCTCCAACTAACACCACACACAACCCAAAAAAAAAACCTGAAAACCCAATACCAATTTGTAAAAGCAAAAACTGAAAAGGACTTTAAAAAAATAAAAATTAAAAAAGAAAAAAAAATTGAAAAAAAAAAGAAAGAAAATTAAAAAAGGGTGTGGGGAAGAGGGTTGGATGAGCCCATTCATCATCAGAAGCTGTTGGAACCTATCAACAAACATAGTCATCATAACAAGGTCTTTACATGGCCTCTCCTGTGGAATTTGGCGCAACTGCCATAAAGTAAATCATCTAGCCCGTATTACCTGAAAGTTTGATCTTGATCTTATGAAGCGGACTCATGTGACCGGAATGTTCAGGAGTTTTATTTTTGTTTTGAGCCTCTGCTTCTTCCCTTATGCTCATCATATCATCATGGCGAGACAAGACATTCTCTAGCTCTGCTTTCTTGTCATCCGTTATCAGGGCAGAGCGATGAATTTCCAGGGGGGCTGGGCGTTTGCTAGTGTCTGGTTTTGAGACATTTTCTGGAGGTCTAGTTGGTGAGGTATCCTGAAAAAAAGTGAGAGAAAAAAGCAATTAAAAGACATGTGAACTATTTCCTTCAAACCTTAAAAATGATTTTAAAGCATACAGATAAAAAAGTTGAGGAATAATTTTGAAAATAGTCAAGGAATAATTGTATAGCACAACTATCTGCCAATAAATAAGTCGAGGATGATATAAATATATAAAACGACTGATATTTAATTTCAACAGGCGGGATTCCCAATGAGAATTATCATTATTATGAAATTAAGATCATCTTCATTTATGTAGTATTTATAAATCATAAAAGACATAATGGTATAATAAACGTATTATCTTTCAAAAAGTAAAAATTGTTAATAGTGCTAAAAGTCCTAAAATAAAAATATATGACATTCCACCTGTTTTCAGATAATTCAAACACTATTATCTTATGTAATAAATGAAAGTCTTCATAGATGCACAAAAATGTATATTATTATTATTCTTACACAGCATTCATCACTTTATTTGTTAGCTTTGCAATAAGTAAATTTCATTCATCTTTACATTTATTTTACCTATTCAATGACTTATTTATTGATTTATAACTCTTGCTCACTTGCTAATTCCTTTATTCATTGATTAATTGACTCCTTTTCAAAATAGGACTGACAAACAAACTATGACTCATAGCTTGCCACACAAAGAGTAAATGAAATCAACATTGTGGTACAAAATGTAACAAAGTAAAAAAGCCTTAAAGGTATTTGCCATGCAACATATTCACCTAGGGGTAAAATGTCCACTATTTTTGACTTTGCAATCATTAAATAGTAGGAAAAAATTTCTATATAAGAAATAGGGCTATGACACACAATTATTAGCACTAAAGAAGAAATGAAATAGTAAATGATAGAATGTTATTTTAAAATTCAACATATTCACCCTGTGGAGGAGTTGTTAGTAGTATGCAAAGTTGTTAGTGTGCTGTATTGTATCATATGAGTGATGAGGGATTCATAAGTAGGAAAAATGTGTATGAGTGTGAGTGAGAGAGAGAGAGAGAGAGAGAGAGAGAGAGAGAGAGAGAGAGAGAGAGAGAGAGAGAGAGAGAGA
>JASKDV010153261.1:3681-13791 GCA_032466395.1 Aegires albopunctatus | reverse complement strand
CTCTCTCTCTCTCTCTCTCTCTCTCTCTCTCTCTCTCTCTCTCTCTCTCTCTCTCTCTCTCTCTCTCTCTTGCTCTTAGTTCTTCTTATTGACTCATTCCTACATTGTTCTTTGTATCACTGTTTTAATACGTATGGTGGTATCTTTTAAATGACCTCTGTCAATCTTACCTTATCATGGATACTTTGGTGATGTTTTGCGCCGGTGGTAGAGACGCCACTGACGATCGATGGTATAATAAAGGATATGTTGAACTGCAAAGTAAATACTATTTTTAGCCTGGAATTTTGAATCTCTTCGTCAGTTTTATAACCTAGAATGTCCAGAGATCTTAATATACTTAGATCTACATGTAATTAGAGATGTGATGGTATTATCCTCATAATATGACATCAAGATTAGCATAGGGGTTAATTTTGAGTGCAAAACTATGTTTAAATAATTTGAGTGTTTTATGTGCCGTAGTGTTGTTTTGTAAGAGGTGCAGAACTGATACCAAAGCGGGATAATGTAATTTTCCGCAATATGAATCTTAAGTATTTCTCATAGAATACGATCACGTGACTGCCATCTTGCTCAACTAGTATCGCGATTAACATTGTTTTGATTAGGGCAGTACAACTTCCGCTCGTACCGATTCTCTTTCGTCTAATATTGTGGCAAAGATTGATATTAGTAACTTGCCCTAGGAGTAATGGCGTTCACCATTAGGCTTGCACGGAATCCCCTTCGTGAAATGCTATGGTATTTCTCCAGGAAACAGTCCTTGGATAAAAGGCGCAATGAGTGGCCGTCCGTGTTTAGCTGCCAGGCCAAACTGCATGACTAAGTTCATTCTAATAATGGAAAGCACGATGGACGATCAACTTTATAATAATATAAGTTAAACTTAATTTTGACGATGCCGATTTGACTTTGTTATTGATAGACCACTCTATGTTGTATTAAACTAATATTGGGTTTGAATTCCCCGTTGATCAAGATCTAGCTCTAGATTCTATAGTTTTTCATGATGCCTTAAAAATCAGACGGCCGTAAAACGCAACAATGTAATAGCTGATAATAATTAATAATAATAATAATAATAATAATAATAATAATAATAATAATAATAATGATAATAATAATAATAATAATAATAATAATAGTAGTAGTAATAATAATAATAATAATAATGATAATAATAATAATATTAATAATAATAATAATAAATTAATTAATTAAGAAACAAATAATAATTTAAAAAAAACAAAAAAACAAACTAACAACAACAACAACAAAACAACTCGAAACAAAAACAAAAGAAAGAGATAATGTACCCCCAGTGACACAGGGTGCACCCAGTGATTTAGAGCCACACCATTTTACGTGGAAACACCACCCCTGATTTGAAAAGTGACTGATTTCAAGTGTACAAAGGTTCTTTTCCGTGTCTAAATGAAAACATTTTCATAACCTAAGCTCAATAAAAATAAGTGATCTGGAAACCAGGTTATGACGTTTCACTGGACGTACTGTGTCAGAGGGGTTATATTGACTCTAAATCAGTGATTCCTAACCTTTTTGGGGGTACCGAACCTTCCAGTTTCATATTATGAGCATTCACCGAACCCCTTGAGCGTGTCATCACGATTTTCCACAAGGAGTCGGTTGTGTCTTGACTTCAGCAACGGAGGGTCCGCCGAACCCCTGAGGTCGTCTCACCGAACCCCTAGGGTTCGATAGAACCCAGGTTAGGAACCACTGCTCTAGATCCATGTGTTATTGGTTATACGATTAGGGAGAGGATCTGATAATTATTTCCTCACGACAATAGCCTAATACACATCTCTTCCACAACCAAAATACCATCTTCTACTCGTTGTCTATGTACGTTGTTAAATACGTTGATGATCCCAAGGGGTTAACAAAGAGAGTAAGCAAAAAGGTCACAAAACGGTGCTAACCTGTGCCAAGAGATTATCACTTCCGGCCGCAATAGCAACCACGTGATCCCATATGAGCCAATCAGAAGAAGCAGCACCCATAAAGGAGACTTGTCCAATTTCCGAATATTTCTTTTAGTCCACATCCCTTAGAATTCAATCTTTAGAAGATGGTAAATTGACATCATTTATATATTGTAATGGAAATCATTTCAAACTAAACTATCTAAAAGTCAAAATATGATAAGATAAGATAAGATAAGATACAAACTTTGTTGTCCACGTAGTCTCATTAGTTTGGCTTCATCATCAGCAACAAAAAAAAAAACCAAAAAACAAAAAGCAAACAAACAAACCACACCAAATAACATCCCCCACTCCATAAAAAACAAAAAACAACAACAACAAAACAAAACAAAAAACAAAACAAAACAAAAACAAAAACAAAAACAAAACACCCATAAACATGTATCTGTAATTATCAATATCTAATCATGCAATTTTAGCAATAGCGAAAGCGTTGATATTCTTAAACATAGGCTTCAATATGAAATACTGAGATCTACATACAGTTAGGTAACCAACAAAATACTTAAAATCAAATAGGCCCTACTTTAATTAATTAATTTATGTCTATTTTATGTTTTTGCGTATTGACAACACTACTCAACCTTATTGAGTTTTGTCAGTTTATTTGAAGAAGAAGAAGAAGAAACTTACCTTTACGAACAGAAAAGCAAGAGGTGAATTTCTTCCAGAGACAAATAATATCGTATAGTTTGAGTACTAAAACTACACAATTTCATTTCTAATACCAAACCATTTTAAAAGGCTTTACATCTAACTTTCTTATTATTGAGATAAAAAAAAAAAGAATATGTTTCCCCAATGAAATACTAGGTCCATTTGAGAACTTAGTAATCATAATTAAGATGTTTTGATAAATATCACATTGATAATACTACTCATGACATTAATAATCACATTAGTATCAATACTTATTACATACGTTCACCATAACTATATAATATATTAGAATCTGTCTCAAGCTTAATCCTTACTTTGATTTGATATGATAATTGTATTATTATGACGTCAGAGATTTACCAAACCAGTTAATCTGCTCATGAAATCATTTTCACACGAAAACACAAAACAAAAGTTGTAGTTTGATGTGAAATCCAATTACAGTCATATTTGTTTTTCTTTGCCAATAAGAAATATCACCCCGAGTAAGCAATACAAATAGTTGTTAAACGCACAAAAAATGTGTCAGCTTCTGAAGCGGTCGTTATTGCAGATGCAAGAAACCCACTTAGAGGGCAAAGGACAGCGCAATCTATGAAGGCAATGACAAGTAATTACATTGAGGAAACATCTCATTGACAGGTTAGATTAGGTCAACCACTTTGACTTGTACAAATGTTACGGTGGTTATCATTAAGAGTATAGACCTGATTCTGATGAAATATAAACATGACAAACATCATGAAAAGGATAAAACTAGCAATTCCGATGGAATATAAACATGACAAACATCATCAAAAAGATAAAACTAGTAATTGCGATGGAATATAATCATGACAAACATCATCAAAAGGATAAAACTACCAATTTCGATGGAATATAAACATGACAAACATCATCAAAAGGATAAAACTAGCAATTTCGATGGAATATAAACATGACAAACATCATCACAAAGATAAAACTAGCAATTCCGATGGAATAAAAACATGACAAACATCACAAAGATAAAACTAGCAATTCCGATGGAATATATATATGACAAACATCATCAAAAGGATAAAACTAGCAATTCCGATGGAATATAAACATGACAAAAAACATCATGAAAAAGATAAAACTAGCAATTAATTCCAATGAAATATAAACATGACAAACATCATGAAAAAGATAAAACTAGCAATTCCGATGAAATATAAACATGACAAAAATCATGAAAAAAATAAAACTAGCAATTCCGATGAAATACACACGACAAACATCATCAAAAGAATAAAGTAGCAATTCCGATGGAGTATAAACATGAAAAACATTATCAGAATGATACAACTAGCAATTCCGATAAAATATAAACGTGACAGACATCATGGAAATGTAACTAAAGCACCATAATTTCATTGAAGACAGGAAGACAGGTGGACAGGAAGACAGGTGAACAGGAAGACAGGTGAACAGGAAGACAAGCGGACAGGAAGACAGGTGGACAGGAAGACAGATGGACAGAAAGACAGGTGGAAGAAAACAAATCAAGCATTTATGTTTCGGATTATAATTATCACGTTTTTTATTAAGAATATGATATAAGGGTGATTTGACTATTGCTATCATTATCATCAGTCTGATTTTCAATGTCATTTTCCTCATTTTTCAACGTTAAAAGAGGAACATTTGTCTCAACACTGTCCGACTCCGTTTGGTGTCACAGCGGATCGTTATCCTTCCAAAGATACACCGTTAAATACGTACGTGTAATTAGGGTATAAGGTATGGGGAGGGGAAAGGGGGGTGGGGGAGGGGGAATGGCGCTGTTCTCTTGGATGTCATTTGCAGAATTGGTTTACTAAAGTATAGGATAGGACGGTATCAAAATACAAATATACATACCCAACAATAATAATAATAGACAATACAGAATAACTATTACGTTTTGATATTTGTTTATTGATACTGTCCTATATTACTTTCCATATAACCCAACAGTGGCTTTACTTTAATTTTAAAGTATAGGATATGGGGCAATTCCTTGTTCCTTAAGTTTTCTGAGAAAAAACAAAGAATAAAATAAAACGAAAGAATGCTTTCCACCATAAAACCCATCCCCCTAAAAAAACAGCAACAAACATGCAAATAAATAGATTAATTGATTAACAATTAAACATAAGCAAATACCCAAAACGGACGATAAACAAACAACTGATGGCTAACAAAGCATTGCTATGCTTATGACGCTTTTTAATGATATGAAGAACAGCAATTGATATCAAGGAAGGTGGTATAATATAAGGCAGACACCTAATTAAAGATATAAACAGACAAACAGACAAACAACTACACTTACCTTTTCTAGTATAGCCGATAAGAAACAAAATACCATATCATATTTCAACGGATTTAACCGAGTATTAAACTTAGCATTATTTAACAATAGCTAAGATGATCGAATAATATTACATGTATTATGATATTATTGAAAAGTTAAGATCCACTCGATCGAAATCAAGCATTCCCAATGAAATTTAAGCGGTGTATCGACTATAGATAACTTTTAAGAAGTGAGTATAAATCTAAATTTATCATAATGTACTCGCGTGCTTCAAGAGAAAAACCATTGACTGACATCTTTATCGTGGTTAGAGCTATTAACCTTCCTTAGAACAGCTATTAAAGTGTTAGGCTCACAGAGTTGTTCACAAAGGTGAAGGGAGGAATTCGTGAACGGTTTTTTTTTTAAATACCTTGAAAGTGATTTGGTCATCGATTCGATTTATATGTAGCTATCTTGTGGTTATCTTTAGATAGACAGACAAAAATAAATGGATTGAAAGATAGATAGTTAAGGAGACAAATGCATGTACATGGGCGGATATACTCTGAATATAAAGGTAAAGGATTAGATCGACAAACATTTCCCAAAAAAACAACAACAAATTGAGTAAGATCATCAACAAAAATAACATCATAATTAGTTACAGCTGCATGCCTAATGTTAAACAAACTCCATCTAAACAGTGGTCTCAAAGAATGTTCATCTCAAGAAAAGTCTTGTAATTGAAAAAAAAAAAAGAATGCCTTACAAAATGTAATGTTTAGTCTATCTGTCTGTCCTAAATTCTGATGACGAAAACATTAGACAAACTGCAATACAATTCATGTCCCTACATATGGAGAAAAGTAAAGCTATTCCTGTAAATGACGACGAAGTCAATTTTGGTGGTTATGTGATAGATGGAAACAAAATTGTTAAGAGGTCGAAAGTTGATTGGGCCAAATCAGACTGGCAACACCTTTTCGAAATGTGTGTAAGGGAAAAAATAAGCCTGTTAAAGTTCTATGGGCAATATGTCTATTCTTTTATGATTGATGAAAGTGTGAGCTTTAAAGCGAGAACGCCACAATAATTTAAACATTTATTTAAGGCAAAAAAATTGAATCAATGCGGATGAAAATTTAAAGAAATGAAGTAACAAGGAAGAATTATTAGAGAATCTGGAAAGGTTATTGATCACAAAATGTCATCAAAATGAATTTTATAAAATTAAGATATCAGACCAAATCAGATCATTCATTATTAGGGGAAGACTACAACTGTTAGAGTGTAATACTTTACTAAATTTGCACTACCCACGGTCATACCCTAAACATCTTATTTTATGTAATCATCCAGCGGATACTGCCTCACATATTTTGATCGGGTATACAAAATTCAATGGATTTTACCAAAAACGACATAACAGACTGATAGATCTGATACGCGATAAAATTAAACATGCCAATAATGACAACGAAATTACTAAAGATAGAATTCTGACTCCCCAAATTGTTGAACCATCATCAGAGATTCCACGATTTACGAACAAACATATATAAGACCTGACATTGTGAATATCGATAAAACTACAAAACGGACGATAATAACATAAATCTCAATCTAATGTTTCTAGAAAGATCTAGACCATAGACTTTGTATATTATCTATATGTCAAAAGACTATGATCCTAATTTCTCTATGCTCAGCTTTGAACATAATAATATTATGGTCATTACGTTAAGTAAAGTGAAACTCTCTTGTAGATTTCTCCATGCTGCGCAACATTCATAGAGAGCTGTATTAATTTACATTTATTTTTCTTTTCTAATATACAGCACATTAACTCAAAATATCGAAATAAAGTAGCCTGGGTTAACATATCTTTTACTTTATTGTTGTATTGATTTTTACTCATGTCCACTACTTTGGTGATATAAGGGTTATGTTAGACTGCCTTGTAAACAGCCAAGAGTTATTGTATTGAAATTACCCATGTCCACTACTTTGGTGACATCAGGGTTTTCTTGGACTGCCTTGTAAACAACCAAGGGTTATTGTATTGAATTTACCCATGTCCACTACTTTTGTGATATCAGGGTTTTCCTAGACTGCCTTGTAAACAGCCAAGGGTTCTATGTCCAGGGTAGGCCCTATATAGTTTTGTCCTGGCACACCGGTTCTCAGGTGGAGACTGGAGACCACAATGTTAGTGTTAGTAGTAGCCCTCTTCTGAGTTCTTCTTTTCCAATATTGTTCTTTGTCCATCCTAACTTCCTGACTCTTGTCCACATTATAACCTATGCTCGGATGTTAACGTGTTATTTGATAGGACTACATATTGTGCTAAGTCATTCCAAATGGTACGTAATCTGTTACAGAATGAATTTTTCCTAAAGTTTAATCTGCATGGTTATTTAAATAATTTGTACTCGTGACCTCTGGAGGTGTCAAAGGAAGCATTGGTTTCGTTTATGGCACGGTGTCTCTGTCTGAACTAAAAATAGATGTAAATATTCCGATAAAACCTTATGGCATGGAGTCGACTTCACATTCCCTGCTGATTTCTCATAAGAGGCAAAAGATTGATGGTGACATATAACACATAAATCTCTTTATGTTGATACACTGATGCATATTTTACCCTAACAATATTAAGATATTACGCATGTATGCATATTTTTATATATATAATTATTTATATTGAACGAAAAAGTCAAATTGAATAAACCATTTATGCAAATAAAATTTCTATCTTGGGTCATCTTTTCTTCCAGTTGGTTTCCATGTGCAAATGGTCACTTAGACCACGTCTACCAAATTTGTTCTGGCCAGAAAATGAGATACAGACACCAATCAGAGTGGAAGTAGAGAAAAATATCAACCGTTGTGGTCTGCCTGCTATGTGCAAGGCAAGTGGTGAAACAAATTACATTTTCTGTATCAATGCTGTGGACTTGAAGGGAGAATGATTGATTTGAGTTGGTGGGTCTGCTCTTAACATGGAGCTAAAGACAACACAAGTACAAGTCATCCACACCTGGCTTTGAAAGGGAGATAACCAAATTGTACCGCCCATCACAGCTTTGGGATGTTGAAAATAAACATTACAATAACAGTGGATAGATAGCTAGCTAGAGAGACTGGACGGTGGTCAAAATGTTATGATGACCCATGGGACAATGCTTTGAAAGCATGCCATGATGGATGACAAAATAAAAACGAGGAGAATATATTTTATTTTTCCAATTTTTATTGAAAAAGTAGAGTACGAAGAGAATTACGAAGGCTAAAATCAAATAATCCAAGATAGAATATATAAATATGGATGTCCAACAAACTAAAGATGAAACGTGTTCAACATGTGACCGTCATTGTCAAGAATGATAAAAGATGAAAAACGTTTGTGTGTTGTGTAGAAATAAAACAATAATACTTTGATAAACTTTCACGCGGCCATTAAAATTAAAAGCTTGGAAAATGATATTATAAAACGAATGAGCACTGAATGATGCTATCAACTTTAAATGATGGAAACAAATGGGGGTTAATGAATGGCATAGCATATCACTGAAAATACAATAAAAATTTGGTCATCGTTAAAACAATCAATTTGAGAGACGTTGGCTATGTTCTATTGACGTGAGATTTCTTCAATACCAATTTCAAAAGTAATCTTATTCACCCAGTGATGACCATGTCACTTGCAAACATATAAACCTGAATGTATCAGGCTCACGCATTAATGCTTTTACTTAAATCAACTAGAAGCTTTTAGCCAACCACTGGATAGGACATAAACCACGCACCACCCTTCCAAATGGATAGGACACGAACCACACACCACCCTTCCATCAAATGACACATTAGCATTGGAACCACAATGTTAGGGGACATTTAGGATCTACCTGCAGTAGTGCTATTTCTATTATTATCATCATTACTCTTATTATTATTATTATTATTATTACTTTTATTATTATGAAAGATTGAAACATGGGATGGAATGGCAATATTTCCTAGGACAGTTCAACTCAGACACCAATGGTGGTGCCTTGGTCCACTCACCAAAACTAGTTTTCACCATTCTGTTTATAAGTTGCTGAGCAATATCCAAATCTCTTGGACTGCATGGAGGTCATGACACAAAGTTATTATAATGATAATACGATAATGACAATAATAATAATAATAATAATAATAATAATAATGATGTGACGACAATGGCAGTGATAATGATAACAGTAATGAAGATGACAACTAGAAAGCAACGTACGTTCAAACCGAGGCATGAAGAAAGATCTTGAAGCTACAAGCTAAACGTAAGTACGCCAACATCTTTAACAATAATTTAAATTAAAAATCAAATTTCATCTTGATTAAAAATGAAAGTGCGGTTAATTTATCACAACAATTAGTTTGCTAAGCAAATAATTTAAGATAAAATTAAAATGAAAAAATAATATCACAAAATTCAAAGTATATTTAGCTATTCTAATAAAAATTGAAATGGCCTTGAATTATGGTAATTCAAACAAAATCATGTCAATAAATTAAAAGACACAAAACTTAAAATGGTATACAACACACTAAGTACAATCATTTAGTATATATTATTAATATTCTTCCCTCCACAAAATACAAATACACATATTTTGTTTTAAGTATCAAATTAAATTATAAAAAACTCAAAACTTTGATATGAACACATAAACAATTTTCTTGGAGAAAAAAAGTGTAAAAGGGAAAATTCTCGTTAAGATAAAAACACCAAATGGACGATATCCCAATTTGAAAAGCAAGATATGAAATGACCAAAATTGCTATTATCAGATACGGAACCAAAAAATTCAATTTCATAAAATTTTGGTACAACTATATTGCCTTCAAAGCCAGAATGAAATTGAGAAATATTCACGTAACATATTAAATTATGTTCAATTTGTTAAAAAATATGTACCGATAGCAGTACACACAAATAACTTGCCTGGTTACCAGGTGAAAATGTAACTGGCGCTTTTCGTACAGAGAATATACCAGACTGATTCTAGGAAGGACCAGACTGATTCTAGGAAGGACCAGACTGATTCTAGGAAGGACCAGACTGATTCTAGGAAGGACCAGACTGATTCT
>JASKDV010153150.1:0-13792 GCA_032466395.1 Aegires albopunctatus | reverse complement strand
GCTCGTTCTCTCTCTCTTGCTCGTTCTCTCTCTCTTGCTCGTTCTCTCTCTCTTGCTCGTTCTCTCTCTCTTGCTCGCTTTCTCTCTCTTGCTCGCTTTCTCTCTCTTGCTCGCTTTCTCTCTCTTGCTCTCACTCTCTCTCTCCATCTTTCCTCCCTTTCTCATCTCTCCACTCGTAAGGCCAACATCCGTTTTCAAATTTTCTGAATAAAGTACTTTGGTGGCGGTATTATTTGTGAGCAGGAATATTTATTACATGCTTATTTTCAATTAATCGGTACATTAACTCTTTAAATCCAACAATAATTTTACCACACTTTGCCCAGGCTAAATATTCAGCCTATATAGAATCAACACAATGTGCTTTGCTTGGGCTTTAAATAGTTAAATAATCGTGTGTATTTTCAAAGTAATTCATTTCTTTCCCTAGATGTAAATGGTAGTAAATTGCTTAGCAGTGAAGTTAGAGACTGGTACGAGGTGAGTTTCTTTGTGCCTGTTCTTAAATATGCAAAACTTAAAAAGGGTTGCAAAACTGTCTTTCACTTTAACAGTAGTTACCACCTGTTAAGAGACAATTTGTTCAGTCGTTTATATTAAATTAAATTACATGCGCTGAGTTGTACAAAATTCAATGGTCATCAAAGGATGCCAAATTGACTTATTAAGGGTTCCTAACTGTGGGCAAGTTTTTTAAATGAGTCATTACCAATACATTATGATTACTAGGAGCAAATCACTGATCACTGCTGACCCCGGTCAACTAATTAATTGTATTTATCCTGGCTGATCTGTGGCTTATAGTGGCTACAACTAAACTTATTGTTTCAATCTAGATGGCACTTTTATGTGGTAACATTGAGCAATGCCGATTTTGTGCATTTTGAGCTTATGAACTAGGTAGGTTTTTATTTTGTTATTTTTTAGTTAATTTTTAGTTAAGAAGTTGAAGTAATAAAATACGAACGGTTGGCCACAGTGTGTGTTTACCTAATTTTTAGTTATATCGTATAACTCTACCAAAGAAGATAAGTTACTCATTTGAGTATTTTTGTTTCAATATATTTCCTGCATCTTTCCCACGGCCACAAAATGACCATCATTATAATTTCAACATTCAAAGATTTCAAATACAAATGATCAGATTGCCAGGATTTCTACAGAGCCCCCAGTTGGCCTCTGAAATTATTTAAGCACAAATTTGTTCTTCATGCCTTATAATCTTATAAATTTGGCATGCTTTTCTTCATTGGACTCGTTACTTCTACCGACAAATAATAATAAATAACACTTTTATAGTGCATAACCCTGTAAGAAAGCAGACTCAAAGCGCTTTACAATATAAAGAAATAGCACATGACAATAAACAAGCATAAAACAATACACAATCACAATGAAGGATCTATAAAGTAAAAAGATATGTTTTTAGTTGCTTCTTGAATAATGGCTGATTTGTGTACACTCTACCAAATTCCAATCTCGGTGTGCTTTATTTAATTTTTTTTTAAATAACCATTTATTATTTCAATACATAATTTCATGTAAACAGCAAAGCTGCTAAATTTCCTTTTGCTGACAGAAAGTACAATATGAACTGGTATCTACTATTTAGCCAAGAGGATAGATTAGAACAGCCAACTGTCTGGTGTTCATAAAAAAAATATGGAGAGAGAAATTGTGTCTAGGCCTGAGGTTAAGATTTTTCGTCATCCATGAAAATTACCTCCCTTTTTCTTTTCTTTTTTTGAAATACGGTCTGTCAGCTATGATACATTTCAACATTTTTGTCTCAGAAGATTTTTTTTTTTTTTCCATTTAAATCTAAATTCTTTACAAGAAGCTTTTTTTGAAAACTCTAATTAATCAGTATGTATAATCTATCACGATCCATAACTTTTATGTAATTTTGTTCTGCAGTTTTATAAAAAGGACTATGCCAATAAAAAAGAGGCAATAAAGAAGGAAGAGTATACACAACGGTTGTTGCAACTTCGAGACTATGCAGACAGCTATTTGCCTTCAGCCCCACCCCGACTAAGGACGGCTGTTGGTGGAGGCCCAGTTGTTATACCCAACCTAATTATTGGAAACAATAATCGCCCACCACGATATAATCCAGATACGGGTAATGATGTTATTATGCAGGAATGGATGTATTATATTAAAATTGAAATCATCAGTGGAAGTATTAGAAGGGAATAAAAAGGGTCACACTTGAGTTGTTTACCTTGGTTGACTTTACTGAAAGATTTCATCATCATTAAATATGCAATAGAGACCAGATCATTCTTATGTTATCAATATTAATATTATTGGAATTGGTTGTGGAAATAACCTAAATTCATGTTCAAATGAACGGGAATTTGTTTCTTGATCTAGATACTAGACCTAGAAAAGAATTAGGATCTAGGTATGGAATGTAGTGTATCTTGATTTTAGGGCAAGATCTAGATTTCTATAGCTGTGCCTTGATTATAACTATAATAATGATAATAATAATGAACTTTATTCATCCACAAGGAAATTAGATTTGATTTAGATCTAGATTCAAAATGAACGATTTAGAAGTCTGTTTGCTGATCAGGTAGGGCTAATCAGATTTTAAGAACTGAGGTGAAATGGCAGAGGTCATGTGATTCATAGATCAGGGCTTGTAGCACTCCTCGAATCACCTCAAATCTCCAAGATTTTCATAAATTCTCCTAAAATATCTTCTTTCCCTTGGAGCAATTTATTAAATGAAAAAAGTAAAAAAAAAAAAGAAAGAGAAAATCTCCAAGTGTTTGGTTTTTCTTTATTCTTTCTTTGTTACATTGCTACTACCACCTTTAAGGGCACTTGTTCACCAAGGCTAGCATATTACATATAGTAAAACTCAATTACCACAGGATTTGTTAAAGTATCATTGCCTTTGGCTTTACTATCTTTAAAAGTGTATCATACTCATTCTTACATCAGGGTTTTGAGTAATATGTCCGACTACTCTTGTACATGAGACAAACTGCTTGGACTAGGTTCTATATTTCACATGTTTTTGTCGATCTCCCGTTGTACTCATCTTAATTTCATTCATTCACTGACAAGACTCTGTTCTTTCTGTGTCGAATTACTATTACCCCAATGAGACGCCGCTCAGTACATCAAGAATGGACACTTTGTCGCTAAGGATTGATGTCCTTAAGGCTGAAGTTGTATGGTCTTTACATGCCATCAACCATCCTACATGTCCTTAAGGCTGAAGTTGTATGGTCTTTACATGCCATCAACCATCCTACATATCCTTAAGGCTGAAGTTGTATGGTCTTTACTTGCCATCAACCATCCTACATGTCCTTAAGGCTGAAGTTGTATGGTCTTTATATGCCATTAACCATCACTACAGGTATTTTTTCAAGTACTGGGATTCAGAAAACATATGTTACCCGACTGCAAAATTGCAAGCAATTGTTCAATGTCTGAACGGAAGGCTGCTTATCTAGCAACATTTGGAATTGCTCTATTTATTAGGTCTGGACTGTAGAAACATTTGCTCTAGGACTCCTATGTGCTATTATTCGATGAGAGCCTGAACACTCAATTTCAGAATATACAAATGGATTTTCATGTTCGTATGTGGAATATTGATCAAGTTGAGACAAAGTATCTAACTTCAAAATTCTTAGGACATGCTTGGTCTTGTTTAAGTGACTTAATTGAGAGTGAGAGTATTGACCTAATGTCAACCTTTTTTTTCAGCAAGGTTAATGCCTTAATTGAAAATAAATACCAACTTCAGTTGCTGGACACCGGGAGCTGCAGCCTTCATAAGGTCCATGGAGCCTTGAAGACCTATTAGCAAAACCTGATTCTCGTCCATTCATCACTGTAAAAGAGGCCCTCCAGGATACATTTTCAATGGCAAAGCTTGCCTACTTCATTATGTTGCAAAACAGGTGGAGTCTTTTCTTGTGGACTATCAAACTGATAAGCCAATATTGCTGTTTATGTTCAAAGACAAAAAAGTATCGGACCTACAAGTGATGAATTTCAGGGATGACTGACAGAAATTACTTTAACAAAGAAACTTCTTGATAAGTGTCCTCTGAGATACAATCTTGTATCTTATGTATACTGCCTTGATCCATCAGTGATTCTTGAGGATAGATCTTCAAAACTGAAGAAAATTCTTATCATATTTGTGGAACAGCGTCAGTTGAAAGAGGAAGAGTGTGATGGGATGCTTTTGAAGTTCGTTTGCTTCAAAGCAGCAGCTTCTGGAGCTTTTTCAGTATTCAACAGATAGACTCGATGAATTCTTTTATACTCACCTCCATGGACATAGTTACATTGAGCTATGGTCAGTGATTAGAATTGTTCTTCTTTCATATGGCCAAGCAAGTGTTGAGATAGGCTTTTAGAGGATCAAAACTTGGCCCATCATACTCTGGTGGCCAAGAGACTAATCATTGATTTCATGAGCAAACTCCTCTCACATGCGGCCATTGCTCACAGCAAATACAAATTATACCTAGATGAGGAGAGAGAGAGGTAAAAGGGGGCAGAAAAGAAAAACTACTAGATGAGTTTGAGGGCCTCAGAAGAAAAAGATAGCGTTATAGAAAGACAAAGTTCCTTATGGAATCTACTGACGATCTTGCATTTAGAGCTGAGAGAGACAGAAACTTTGAACTAATTGTTCGGTCCAATAGTGTGAAGAGGAGTGTAGAGGAAAATGAGTTAGAGATGAAGTGGGTCAGCAACTGTTCCATTGTATATAGTGTAAATAGTGACTAACTGTGCACCCTCTGTAATGTAGTGAAAAAACATGACATGCATTCCTACTTTCTTTAATTGGATTATTTTTAAAGAGGGTATCCTGATTGTTTTGGACTTTCGACAAATACCAAGCTGTCTCACTCTCTTTTATAGTTAAAGTAAGTGATGTATTTTAGTTCAATTGTATTCCTTTATGTTTATGTATGTTTTGTCCGACATTATGACTTGAAATTTTACTGCAAAAAGTCGTAAATACCTCCTCTGATCTTTTGAAAACCTCAAATCTCCTAGATTTTTGTGTGTTCGAATTGCTATGAGCCCTGCCATAAATCCTTGGACAAATCATTGACATTGAGTATTACTAAGCACTACTTTTGTAACAATTTCATTAAAACTGACAATTTTCGCAAACTTTTTATTTAGCATAATTTCATAATTTTCCCATCCTTTTGAGCCGAAGATCACGAAAATCAAATCTGTTTTTTGCGACACACAATGGTTTATCTTATTTATTGCAGATTTTGCTGATGTATGGTATGAGTAAATTTTGCTTTTTGCATATTTTTGTTTTTTCTTGCACAGGTTGTTAGAAACATCCTGAGAATTTCCAGTTAATTTTAGATCTTAACCTTCCCCCCAAAAAATTACGGTTCATTGTCTAATTTCTAAAGCATTGATTTATGGAAAAAATGTTTTTCTTTTTTTTTCTTTTTTTTTGGAGGTGTGGGATTGGGAGGGAAGATTTATTGTTAATATCAATTTACCTTTTTGCTGTGTTTTGTAGGTATTTTTAAACATGTAATTCTTTTCGTTTAAACTTGACTCACCGTGCGCTGGTTTGGTTCGATAAGGTTAACTTGCTGGACAGCCTGCATTATGTAGTTATCACTACTCGATTACATTAGTCCGCAGGCCAGTGGACGAACACTTCCTCCCCCACACACACACACGTTGCTTTTTTCCAATCATTTGTGTATTTTGCTTTGTTCTTTTGTTTTTTTGTTATGTATTATCTTAGTTTTTTGTTTTATTTTTGTGTCCTTTTTGAAAAAAATCATTTGAAGAATGTACTAGAAATTGGAAAATAGATACTGAAATACATTTGATATTCATGACATCCGTGTTATTATAGATATTATAGATGGAAAACTGATTTTCTTGTAATCGATAATTAGCTTTCATTTTTTGCTTGGACAAAGGCTTTGTAGGTATTTGACTTATTCCTATAAAATTAGACAGCAGTACTAGATTATTCCTTTAGATTTAGACAGCGCTAATTTTTGCTTTTTATCAATTCCAGATCCTTTACTTGTTAATTTGCACAGGCTGCACGTTCAAGAAAGAAATAGAAGATACAACGCAAGGAGACACGTGTTTCCCTTTAACGAATGATCCTGTGTTGGCAACATGAGTAGACTGCAAAGTGTTAATTAGAAGTCCAAAGAAAATTTGACCACTGAAACAATAAAAATGTGTAAACCATCTCTTCTGCAATTTTATTTGTACTTGTTCAATTTTTGAATCATTACTAGTAAATAAGTCACAGTAGAAGTAAGGATGGATTCGAGGTTTTTATTGAAATAAAGCGATATGTACCTGTATAACTTCTCCATAGTATCTCAATGCTGAGCATATGATATAGAGTGGGTGGCTATCATGATCATCCCTAATTTAGTCGATAAGCGGACAGCATCCTTTTGAATTTTTCATTTCACCCTCAAGTGACGATGTTATTTGGCAGCAGATTCCACTCCACGATGGTGCGTGGGAAAAACGACAGTAGGGTTTTGAAGCCTTCCAGGGTCGGGTTCAGGGCAACCTCAGCAGGAAGGGCATTCCAGTCACTGATTGTTCTGGGAAAGAGACCCTGCAGGTCGGTAGATTGTATGCTGCAGGGAGTGATCTTCGGGTCCCCCTATAGAATCAAAGGGGTTCTGTGGGGGTTTGTGGGTGGTGTTGATGACCAGGCTGCCGGTGTGGTATTTATATAAATTTACCAGTTTTGCCTTCCTCCTTCGCTCTGTGAATGGGAACCAATCTAGGGTACCCAACATGTCTTTTACTCTGGATGTTTTCCTGTGCCAGTGGGTGACCCAGCGAACAGCACGGCGTTGGATTGTTTCCAGCTTTTTGGGGCGGACCAGTGATAGTGATAGATAAGCTTGTTGACTTGATGCGTTGGGAGTTTACCTTCAGCTTTTGACTCAGTAGTCCGAGGGTTCTGTTGGCTTTGTTGGAGATGTGGGGGCTCCAGCTGAGGTCGGATGTTGACTGTTTCAAGTGTTTCGAACGGTGTATACTGATGGTAAGGGGTTCCTCTTCCGACTTACTTGTATTGTTTGGCATCTGTCTGGGTGAAGCGCATGAGCCATCCAATCATTAGCGATTCAGCACTGATTGTCTGCACATCACTCTCTTGCAAGGGTATACCATGGCCACAACACACCTACCGTTCAGCCCCACCACTCCTATCAGTATCTTGCACTAAGGGCACTCAGTGACTGGTCGCACCATAGATTCATGCTCGCCGATGAGCCCTCAATTCCCACACCCCATCCCCACCTCTTCTTACACAGCCACAAAGGTACCAAAGGCTTTGCCACTCCTAAACGATGTAACATGCCATAATTGGCACTTGAGAGAGAGGCAAAGACATGAAATCCTTGTCAGTGGGCCTGATTTGCCTAATAAGCTTGACGGTTTACATGTCGATATAAGAGAAAAGCAGAGAGAGGTTGTCGATATAAAAAAAACTGTATTTACTGACAGTAAAGAGGAGTAAAGTTGGGAAGCATGTTGATATAAGGGAAAAGTCGATATAGGCGATGTCGATATACATGGTGCGCACTGTATTCATATTAAACCCGATTAAGTTATTATTTGACTAGGCCTAGAAGTAGGGCTCGAGACAAAAACTTAGAAATCTCAATCTACTGAATGAAAAATAAGTTCCCTTAGAAATACACAAAACTACTAAACAAATATAATGTTGGACTTAGATCGATCAGCAATAAATTTCATATTATAAATGATTCAAGAATTAGAGCAGACAAGGTAATTCAATATGAAATCTAAGAACTCAAAAACAATTCTAGATCTAGTCTTATTATCTAAACTCTCCATAGCCGTTATCTTAATTCTATCACTACCAACTTTAGACATAGGAAAGAAAGATAAATTGGATTTCATCTTCCATAAATGTAATCCCTTATGGTACAATACAGCAAAATACAAAGTCTAAAATTAAGCAAATTTGAAAACCGTACTCTTAACTTCTAGAAAACTTATAGACCGTGGGCTGTTAGTCGAAACCTCCCCCCCCCCTTTCCCTCTCTTGGGAGTTTCTTACACCCATATTTTCTTAAAGGGTAACCATCGAAGTGTATAAAAATGGATGTTAAGCACTTTGCAAGTGTCGCCTTACCAACAGAGTTATTGCCCCTGAAAGGTCACTAGGTGCAAAAAAATTTGACAACCTCTAACAAAGTTTGAAGGTCGATAACTTCGCCAATTTTTGTTGTAGGGCCTTAATATTGGTTTCAACAGAAAGCCTGAATGTTATTTTATACGTCCACATTAAAACTATGGTACTGAAAACATTATCTTTTAAAATATCAAAGACAAAATGTCGACAAAATCTTTTTTTGCGATTTTGAACATCTGTCGAACTTTTTCAAACAAAAACTATAAACAATTTTACATGCCTTTAAAAACAAAAGTTGTAGAGAGTGCAATGTACAAAGTATATGCCAAATTTGGGAGTATTTGAAGAAGCCGTTACGGAGTTAGCACTTATTTAAGGTCAAAATAGGCCTAAAATTGTCCAAAAATGACTATTTTAGAATTTATGTACACATAGTCTTGTAGCATCTCAAATAAAAGATCTCGATGAGTGGAGTGCAAATATGAACATTATAATCACATGTTTTTGACTTGTATTCATATAAAGGTCACGAAACGTCAAAGTTAAGTCTCATAGTTTGGCAGAATCAACAAGCATACTCTGACGTCATAGTAAGACTTTGTGTATTCCACACCATCATGTGTTCGTATTTCTGTGCTTTGGGAAAACTCATGCAAGGAACAGGTTTTGAAGAAATTATCATAGAATCTGGCATCTGTGCGAGTGGTTCTATGAACAAAGTGATGAGTGGAAAGCACTATAATAGAGCACTGAGAGTTCATGTGTTGATGTTAGAGGCTCTAGAGAGATGTTTATTTAAACAGTTTGAGCAGCATACCAACTCCAACATTCTCATCAAATCTGTGAAAAAAGACATCACTGAATCCATGCTCTTCATGAAAACAGTCTCGAGTGCACATCAGAGAATGAAGACTTCAAAGATTTGTGGATGCAATACCTAATTTTTCTTTTTTTCAAAGCTGCTGCTCCTGCGATTTAGATTACTTCGTAAAATCGAGCCTTTAGTAGGATAAGTTAAGGATTGTTGAGGGTGGGGAAGGAGGAGGGGGGCACCTGTTCGGGTTTGGTTTGAAATGGTTCTCCTCCTAGATCTAGATATTATAGAGGCAACTACGAGTAAATATATATCTACTCGTCGGGGTTCGCGTTTAGTTGGATTACGGTGCTCCTCCTAGATTTAGATCCAGTTCTTGAGCCAAGAACGTAGGGCCTAAATCTTGATCTAGATTTTCTACTTAATCCAAGGTTTTGGCTATGACAATAAAATCAAGCTTGAATTCCATTCAATGATGATGACAGTAGCAACGAAAATTGCACTGAGTGGGCATGATGGCCAGACATACTTAGGCGACCGTACCTGTTTAAGGTAGCGGTGAGATGTGGGTGGGCATGATGACGTTAATCAGATGTCAAACCACTTGGGTGACTTTACCGGGATGCGTGTCCAACATATTATAACAACAAGTATTAACAAATGGTCACATCAAAAATAGACCATCAACAATGAGTCATTTATGCAGTCAGCTGAAGTGAGAACAGTTGAGAGTCAAGGTCGTCGATGTCTGTTCCAGACATGATCATGAACACATACATATATCAGAGCTGCCAACCTAAGATATGCAGATTTTGTATCCACAGAGTACCTAATTTGTATTTTCATCTGCAAATTTGTAATCTAAACATCGTCATACTTAATAATTCTATAACATCAAATCTCAAATATTGACTCTACACACATGCATGGTCCAGTTAAAATATATAAATTCAATTAAACAGAGTAGATTACCCTGAATGAAATAATTTCCAAATTGAAATGTTAATAAAATATTCTAAAAAAATACTGGCATACTAATACACACCCTTGGGAAAACCAGGATATGTCAGAAGACTGGAAGAAAGGATATCTTGTCAAGCTCCCGAAAAAAGGAGATCTTTCAGTGAGGGAACTGGAGGGGTATCACCTTACTTTCAATCCCAGAAAAGAATTATTCTTGACAGACTTAAACCAGCACTTGACAAGAAATTAAGAGATGAACAGACTGGTTTCAGACAAGATAAATCATGCACAGACCAAATTGCCACACTACAGATCATCATCGAGCAATCAATAGAATGGCAGACCCCTCTTTACACAATATTTGTTGACTTTCAAAAGGCATTTGACAGTGCAGACAGAACGGTCATTAATTCATCCATATCATTCGACTCTTTTATGAAAATTTCACTTGCCAAATTATACATAATGAAAAGCTCACAGAAAAATTCAAGGTGAAAACTGGAGTCAGACAGGGATGCCTCCTATCTCCAACAATTTTCTTGTTGGTCATAGACTGGATGAAGAATTCTATAGGGGATAAGGAAACAGGCATACAATGGACTTGCAAAACAGCTGGAGGATTTGGACTTCGTTGACGACATATGTTTACTCTCACATCTCTCCCAAGATGCCCAAATGAAATTACTTAAACTGGCAGAAGAAGCGGCAAAGACAGGACTCCAAATAAATATACAAAAATCAGAGGCAATGAGGATAAACGAAAAGCAAGGAAATCCAATCCAACTGAAAGGACAGGACATCAGGAAACAGAGAGATTCACTTATCTCGGTAGTGTGGTAAATAAAGATGGCGGTACTGAAGAAGACATCAAAACGCGCATCAACAAAGCCTGGAACACTTTTAGAACTCTTCGCCCACTTTGGACATCTTCAGCACTATCATCAACATATTACAAAATTAGAATATTTAACACCAATGTGAAGTCAGTTTTACTGTATGGTTCAGAAACCTGGAGGACCACGAACAGCAACATGAAATAGATTGCAGTCCTTTACAAATAGATGCCTTAGATATATCCTGAAAGTCAGATGGCCAGATACCATATCAAATGATGAATTGTGGAAAAGCACTTGTCAAATCCCAATCAACATCCAAATTAAAAAGAGGAAGTAGGGATGGATTGGGCATACACTGAGAAAACCGCTGTCCAACATAACGAGACAGAGTTTAGACTGGAACCCTCAGGGAAGGTGCAAAGTAGGCCGACCTAAACAAACATGGCAGCGAGTACAGAAGCGGAAATAAAAGCCTCTGGGTGGACATGGCCAAAACTAAGAAGGGTTTCCCAACATCATGTCAGATGGAGAAGCGTTGCCGAGGCCCTATGTTCCTATGGGGATTCACATTCACAGGCATAACTCATAAAGCACCATGTTTATTGCGGACATCGATTGTAGACCTACAAGATGTGACGAAGCCATCCCATTCATAGGAATGGATTGTGTTGTGGTGGTGTTGTTTTTTCACTATATAAAACAGTTTCAAGCAAAATACTTGAACATAAATTTTTTAACAATGTCATGAACGACCTAGAAAAACACAACACCCTTGCAGACTATGAGCAAGGATTTAGGAAAAGCCGCTCATGCGAAACCCAATTAATTATAACTTTAGAGTCAATCACAAGATCATTTGACGAAATGAAGCAAGTGGACTTGATTGATTTAGACTTCAGCAAAGCATTTGACACAATGGCACATCAAAATCGGCATACGAAACACCAATGATATGTGCACGGATGAGGAAGAAAACTGTAAAGGAGAGGGTAAGCAGCAACTCCTAAACTGGTTATGCGGCAGAACGCAAAAAGTCATAATTGCGGGAATAACAAGTGACATTTGTCAAGTAACCCCAGGAGTACCCCAAGGTACCGTACTGGGGCTTCTGTGTTTCCTCAACGACATCGAAAAAGACCTCTACTCTCACCAGACACAAACCTGAAATTATTTGCAGATGACAGCCTCATATACCTGGAAATTTTAAAAGAAGATGACACAAAGGCACTACAAAAGGACCTAGACTCATTTACATAGTGGGCAGAATAATGGCAAATGAAATTCCACCCATTGAAATGCTAAGTCATGTCTATAAGCAATAAAAAAGAGCCTTATCAAGCCACTTACCAAATGCTTGGCCAACCACTCCAACAAGTAGACAACATCAAATATTTCGGTGTCTATATACAAAGAGAGCTAAAGTGGGATAAGCACATACACCACATTGTAACAAAAGCAAATAGATCGCTTGGATTTATCAAACGAAACCTCCTCCAATGTCCACTAAGTGTGAAGGCACAGGCGTGCATATCGTTGATTAGACCTGTTATAGAGTATGCCAGCTGCACTTGGGACCCTCACCTACAAAAACACATAAAACCACTTGAGGACATCTAAAAAAGGGCAGCAAAATTCGCCACAAATTGTAGAGATGCGAGATGTTTTTCCCAGCGCCTTAACAAACTACAATTTAAGCCTTTACAAAAATGAAGAAAGCACAAAAGATTGACGCAACTCTTGAACTACACAAAATCATCAATGGAGCCATCACAGCCATCACATTGCCATCTTATTTCACACCCCAGCAAACTAAATACCCAACGAGGAGTTATCACAGCAGCAAAATAATAATACCACACGCAAGAACAGACATATACAAGAACAGTTTTTCCCCCGCACAATCTCAGATGGAACATTCTCCCCAAACATATCATAGACAACTCTCATAAAAAAATCTTTTAAAAATTCATAATAAAAGTGTGATGCAATAATGGGCATTCATGCCTGATGCATCTTAACTGAATGGAATTAAATGGGGTATCTAAGTCACCCCAATCGTATGAAGGTATATAAAGGTTTTATACCTTATTAGACATGGGGTACCTGATTCACCCCAGTTGTCAAACACGATAAGAAAACATGACGTACGATTATGGTTAAATGTTAGGCTTCCTATAATATCACCCTAACTTTTCCTGGGGAGGAAGGGAGTTGTTGTGAAGTAAATTTATTGGAGATATTTCCCCTTGTTTAAGCTTGGTTACCTTATTGTTTTGGAGTAGCTCCCCTTGCTCCTGAATTGTATTCACCTCCTGTATAAAAGAGGTGATTTTTGTAGAGAAAAAAGAAGAGAGGACTTTGGCTTAGTACCTAATATGTCGCCTTGGCTGACCACAGGATTAGTCTTTTTTTTCGTGGTGTAAATGGTGCTGTAATGTAATCTGGTTTGTACATACAGTCCCCACCGCTTTGCGTCACGGGGTCCGATGCAGGATGTAACCATGATGCTATCTAAAGCGTGATCTTATCTGTTTCAATAAAATAACGTAGGTTTAACACTACTAACAGCGTCTGATCTCTTTCAGTCTCTCTGGACTCCCCTTCCCCACCTCTATTCGTCTTTCCCTTAATTCTGGAACATGTAGCTTACTTATTGTATTGATTTTGGACGGTCACCACATCCTTTATTTGTATTAACATTCCCAGATGTACATTGTGAGCTTGTTTATCAACTCAACCCCCCCTCCATTCCTGTCCTACAATTAGGTAGTCCAAACTGCCGCGATCGCAGTGATCGGCCGGTGGAAACAGCTGATTTTGCTTAACTTCACCCTAGTATATCTCATTGATAACCTCAAATAAGGTTATCAAATTATATGTCCTATTAAAGCTCATTTAAAGCTCTACAAGATGGTGTGTTTCTTTTTACTATAATTTGTGTTGTAATGTACGTGTGAGTGTTTAAATATGGTGCCTGTGATGAATTTTTGTCTGTTTTTG